>BDDA01001890.1:0-10013 GCA_001662385.1 Chlamydomonas asymmetrica | reverse complement strand
CACCGCACCGCCCGCCCTCTCCCCCCCGCCCGCCGCTGCCGCCGATGGCGTCCCGCCCGCCTCCAAAACCGCCGAAACCGCCGACAGCTCCGGAACCGCCCTGGGCTCCGGACTCCGACGGCCCCGAGATCAACGACATTCCCCCGCCTTCCTCAGCGGACGCAACAGAGTACACCGACTCTACAGGGCTGAGCTTCTTTGCGTCGATGAACGAGGCTGGCGCTGACGATGCTGTGGCCGCAGCCGCTTTGTTAGCAGATGACCGCCGGGCGCTGATCGAGGCGTCCGCGGCTGCTGCGGATCACACCGAGGGCATCGACGGAGGCAGTGGCGAAGTGGATGGAGCTGCTGCAGCGCATGCTACTGCGATGCTCCCAGCCGGTCGACTCGGTGACGAACAGCACAGCGATGAAAATGTGGACGGTGATGATGCAATGCTCGAGGACCTCCCCGGGGTTCAACTGCATGAAACGCATAACATTCTTAATGCTTATCGTGTGGGCGACGATGAGATGAGCGCAGCGGCCCATGAGCATGCGGGTAGCGACCATGCGACGGCGGACGTGACAACAATTGCAGCTGACACCGCTGGTGGTGGAGCCGCAGACGGGCCCGGCGGCCGCTCGCACAGCAGCGGCGGCGGTGGCTCAACCTCGGGGGTGGACGATGATCTTGTCAGCAGGGGCGACGCACCCCTGGCAGCAGGTTCGGATGAGCCAGCCGAAGCGCTACCCGCTACGGGTGGAGCGGCACGCGCTACGGGCAGTGGGGCACATGTTCCACAGCTGCCTCTTGGCAACAAAGCAGAAGTCAATCAGGCTGCTAGCAGCGCGCCTTCGGCAGCTGCAGCAGCGGCGGAACTCCACAGCAGCAGTGGAGGCGACTCGCAGGAGGGCGACGGCATTCATTCGGACGCCGACGCAATGGGTGCGATCGAGCACTCCGTCCAGCGCCATGCTGCAGTGCTCAACGACCACCGTGTCATCAGTCGCGAGTCAGCAGATCGTCATGATGGCAGTGGTGCTGCTGTTGTGTGGTCCAGTAGCGGCAGCAGCGGTCCAAACAGCTTCAGGGAGGGTTTGCTGCCCAGCGGCAAGCGAGCGGTGGATGGCGTTGGCGGAACAATTGGCGCTGGAGGCGGCGCAGGCTATGCAGCGGGCAGCACCGCCCCTACCCGCCACAATCCTGCCAGGGCGCGGGGCGGCGGGGTAGCAAGCAGGGATGCGGCAGCCAGTGCCGCCGCTGCAACCGCAACGCTCGCCGGCCGGCGCAGCACATTTGAGTCCACGCCTGCATCTGTTTCAGTGTTGAAGCATGGCGATGCGGCTGCCGCGAATCTGGCAGCAGCTGGCGAGCCGTGCAACACTGGCAGCGCCGGCGCCATCGCGGACCGCCTCAGCGTCGCCGAGGTGGTGCTGTCGGTCCTGTCGGACCGCGCGGACGCATTCGGCCCCGCCGACTGCCGTGCAGCTACCGGCAGCTTCCGGCGGCTCCTGCTGCAGCTGCAGCAGCCGGAGGAAGACGCCCTTGCTTCTGCGGGCGTTGCTGCTGCTGCTGGATCTGCTGGTGTGGATGCCACGGCTGGCTCTGCTGGCAGCAGCAGCGCTGGTAGCGGTGGTGGCGCAACGCAGGCCACTGTCAACTACGGCTTTCGTGCGCCGGACGACGATCTCCGGGCGCTGGCGGTCAAACGCATCGTGGCGTACGAGGAGCGGCTGGACGTGGTGCAAGAAGCGCAGCCCCTGCAGCGGGAGGGTGGGCACCTTGGTGGTGGCGGAAAGACGCAGCAGGCGACAACGCTGCGAGCTGCTGGCGGCGCCAGGGCTCCAAGTTTGACTTGCAGCATGATGCCAGAACCTCGAGTGCGGTTTCAGACGCAACAACAAGTACGGCCTGCTGCTGCTGCTGACGGTCTCCGCCGCACCACGCACAAAAGCAACGGCGGCGATAACACTCATACAGAGGGTGCTGCTGACCGGGATGGTGGCGGCCTTCAACAGGTATACGTCGCGGGTGACAGCGATGCTGATGGTGCTGGTGACGGTAGCGAATCCGGCCGCGGTAGTGGCAGCAGCGGGCTCCGCGTGGCGGCGGTGTTCGACTCTGTGGAGGGCGCGTGGGTATTCTTCGACGCTGCGGTACAGTCAGCAGCGGCAGTACAGTCAGCGGAGGGCCTCATCAGCCGCCTGATGCTGTCCCTGGAGCTGCCCTGCGACGCGACGGTGGTCAGCGTGTCGCTCCGGCTGTTTGCATCACAACCAGCAGCACAATCAGCGGTGCCAGGAGAGACCCACCTGCATGCTGAGCCTGACGAGCTGAGACATTGGCATGCTAACGAGGAATTCGCTCAGCAGCTTTCGTCTAATGGTGACAGTGAGGGCGGCAATGAGAATGAGGTGCATCCGTCTGAGGCTGAGGCTGGCGATGAGGCTGAGGGCGGCGATGAGCAGCATCCGTCTGTGGCGGCGCTGCCTGGCGCAGCAGGTCGAGGCTGGGACGTGACATTCGCACCACGCAACACCGCTCTCCTTCGGTGCTGACACAACACGCTGACACTGCATGCTGACACTGCACGCCTTTGATGCTGACACTACTGCATGCGTGCACACATGCGCCCGTACTGAGCATCACACAACTGAGTCAGATGCTGAGATGCATGCAATAAACTGCGTTCAGCATTATGACACGCTTGCTTGCAGCTTTATAGAGAGGCGACCCCGAGCGCGCAAACCAAGCACACGTGTTTCGGCAAGTGCGTTTAGCCGTGAAGGCGCAGGGCGATAGATGCCGCCAGCGCTGAATGGCAATGCTAGACCGTAGAACCCAGTCCATGATTCGAACTATGATAACATGTCCCTTTGCATGCGTAAGCCTCTTGTATTACTGTATTAGGATGCTGCTGCAAGGGGCTACAATGGTACTGCAATCGTACTGCATGGTGCTGAGGTTAGAGGACACACAAAGGCGATGCGGTTCCTCCCGAACAATAGATGCAGCCCGCTGACGCCACACGTCTTGGCAGCCACCCGCCCTGCCAGCATATCATGGCGATGACACATATGACATATCATTGATGTAACATAGTATAACTCACAAATGGGGAGTGGGCAGTGCATGCTTGCGTAGGATAAGATCACAGTCTGGCGTGTGGACAACCGGACGCTTGATGGCCGCGTGTAGCTCATCTTGACTGGACGTACGTATGCAAGCTTGTGCGGGGTTGAGGTCATCGTGCGGGCTGAACGCTACCAGCCGACCCCGTGCAGTCATAAGCACGGTATATACGGTGCTGGCATAGATGCGTGCATACGTTATGTTGTTAACGCGCCTCAGATCGGGTAGGCCCCGGAGACCAGTAGAGAGGTTCAGCCACCTAGTAAACACACTGAGCGAGCCAGCAGTGCGTGCGGCGCAGCAGAGCCATGCAGGGTCGCGGGCAGCACACAGGCCACTGATGCGGTGAGCAACCATGCATCCATCCGGGGGGTTCAACAATCTCAGCAGCTTAAAATGTGCGCATGCATGCATGCCACCGTGCCACAGCCGGCTGCAGTGTGGGTGCATGCGTGCATGCTGTGGCACCACCGACCACCGTACTGCCGGCTATGTGCGCATGCATGCCGAACCAACCTTCAATCAGGCGAAATGCCTCAACCAGTCAACCCTGGACCCCCATGTCACAGGCATGGAGTGCAGAGGGGCAGGCGCATGCGTGGGAACACGCAACGCAATTGGCGTAGACGGGTAGCAATGAGACAGCAGTGGCGGGCTGCACAACGGACCAACCAGTCAGCATGCCGTCGTCACACGGTGCATTCAACCCCGTGTGTGCAGGAATATAAAGGGAAACATATGCGGCTGAATGTTCAAGCAGTGTGCACGCCATGCGCGAGGTTAGTTGCTTTGCTTTACTGGCTGCACAGGCGGAGTGGCGTGAGCCAGGCTGAGCAGGAAGCCCGTAGGATATGTAGTAATATAGGAGAATGCGGATTGGCTCAGCTGCACATGGCGGATCGCTAAGTGAAGTGCACAGGGCGCCAGGGCACTGTGGCGCAGGGCACGGGTGGGTTCGACGAAAGAAGGCACCCTGAAGCGGCCCGAGCAGCGCCGGCGCCGGCGTTATCGCAGCATGCTGGACGGGTACGCGACGCGTCCCAGCGGGTAGGTGCGGTCCGGGTTGACCAGCTGACCACGCGGGAGTCAGTACGGAATGCGGGAGTCAATACAACATGTGGGAGTAGCGGGAGTCAGCACCGTATGCGGGAGTCAGTACCGTATGCGGGAGCAGCGGGAGCCGGCGGGAGTCAGTACAGTAAATTGTACAGTACTATGCAGGGGTCGGTATGCTGCCCACACCTGGTCGCTACAGTGCTCAGCTTACACCGCTGAGGCCGAGTGCGACACTGAGTCGCATACCCCCCTACAAGGGCGACCGATGCGTGGAACGGCAAGCCCCGCCATCGCCCTGACCTGCCCACGGCGTGGAATGGCGGACGGCTGCCACAAAGGAACGCCATCCCCCACAGGATTGGATGGCCATTCTTTTGCACCATTCGCGTTCTTAGGCCGTCGTTTGATTGTACTGCCCGGTGGCTTTGGCTGAAGGTGCTTCTCCAATACGTTGCAGGGAACCTCAACAGGGCCGAGCGCCACTGGGCTGGCGCGAGTTGGTGAGGTGAAACAGCAATCAGGCTGTATAGGCTGCATCCGTGAGCACGACAAGATAACCAAGCGTCTGCATTCAAGCGCGGCATCCAGCAAGGCACCAACAGCTGTTCTGTCAGCAAGCTCAAGCATGGTTGCGCGTGCACAAACGCGTCCCCCTGCCAGCAGAATATACATAGAAAATGTAGGTGTGAAGATCGAATGCAGCTTTACAAAGCCGCTTTCAGTTTCAAGGGCCCCATCCTACGATGCAGGTTCGCCCTTGTCCGGCCGCAAGCAGGCACACAGCTATGCTCTCCAATGTGAGCGTGGCATGGATATCCGCTATGCTCCGCACGAGTGTGAGGTGAAGCACAGGTTAGCGTCATGGGTCGTCTACACTAGGATATTGATGCACCTGACAGCCAGCACTATGCATCAACCAGGCCGCTTGCCGACACTATACCTGGCCGCCTTGGAAGGTTCAGGCTGCCATAGTTCAGGATGGGGAGGTGCTGCAGCTGCAACAGGTGCTGCAGCTGCAACAGGACGGAGCAGCACTGCCTGTGCTGCAAGTCTGGCTGGGCGAAACTGGTCTGGCGGCGGGTTCCTTGCTTGACGCCGGGAGGCGAAGGAAGACGGCGAAAACCTCCTCCATTTCCTGTTCTGTAACATAACCAGTTGCCTGAAAGCCCAGGAGGACTTCTTTAGCTTCTTTCGCTTGGTCCTGACACATCCTGCGAAGAACGCCTGGCAACCAGTCGCAGAACACCTTCTTCTGCTCCGCAAAAAATTTCCGGGCCGCATAGCTCCTCACACTGGAAAAGTAAAGCCGCATACTCTTCTACTTTAGCTATGCCAGCTTCCATGGCGCTGTACTCAAGAGGCTCTAATATAGAGTTTGCAAACCGGTCATCTTCGCAACACAATTTTGCCAAACTGAGAACACAGACAACGCTACCCTACAGAGGCCAGGACCATGACAGCAACTAAATTTTTGCAGTGCAGTGAGCTTTGAGCAAAATCAGTTCTGCTATGAACGACGCATGCTGGCTGTGCAAGCTAGCAAGCGGACATTCAAGCGGCCAAGCAATTACGCAATGCAACGTGCAATGGCAGGTATGTGCAGCGTCGCTTCCTGGCAAGCATGGTAGTATTGTGCAGCAGCATTGGATAGGTAGCAGACTGGCAGTGCAGTCCAGGAAACCACATGAGAAGCTCCATGCTACCATGCGGTGTATGGAGGCAGTACCGCTGCATTCGATTCAGTGCACGCCGACTGTTGTAACGTGCGATGTGCACGCACATGTGACTGCCAAGTTCGATGCCAGCATAGTGGCTGATCAGGCCGCTCACCTTCTAGCGCTTTAGGCGCTTTGCACGCCACACAAACCTCACTGACATGCCAGCATGCGTGTAACACGTGGTGGCCATGCATGATGCTTATGCTGATGTACTGCGGCCCTCTTGCACACCATTTGCATAGCTTGGCGACCCCCTTCTGCTTGCCTGGTCCCCATCTGGGGGGAGCATGGGCCGTGTGGCCAACACGCTCCTGATGTAACATAACATAAAAAACACGTGGTGACCGCAGCATCCTACCTCCCTTGGTTTCACAAAGCCTGCCTGCTTGTGCCTGCCTGCCTGCTTGTGCCACGCACCGCATCGCCCTGGTTACCACCCACGTGGTGAACCTACGCTATCACCGTAGTATTCCTTTGCCAGCTAGCTTGCCACCTACCCAATGCTGCATCACCAACGTGGACACTACGTGCGTGACAAAGCTTGTATACCACTATACCATGTTGTGCACTTGAGGAAATGCAGGCCGTCTCATAAACGTGCTGCGGACCCTGCTGCGCTGTCTGCCCCCTGCATGCCTGCAAGCGCTCCCCGATAAGGGTTGCTGGCTACCTACGGGCTAGGGGTGGGACTGACGTAGGGGATAGCGCATACGCCCCCGCCACCTCAACCCAAGCTAACACACGCTACACACGGTGCAGCGCTGCATTACAGAGCAGCACGCGTGTCACGTACCGGCGCGCGCCAGGGTGCGTTCAGGCGACAGATGGTACAGTTGCGTTACACGTGGTGGATGCATGCATGGTGTGGCGCGCCATAAGATACTCAATGTGCACTATGAACATTGAATTGTGAGCAAAATCCTTGAAATCCCACTGACGACGGCCCTGCCTAACTGTGTCAAAAGGGCTAGACACAAATCTGCACATTCTGCAGATGCGGTACGGCCTGGCATGCCACGGCCAGCTGCCGCATCAACCCAGCATCGTACTGGTCCAAGTGGATGTAGCGCAGCCCAGCTAGGTGCGTCGAGGCCCGCAGCGCGTCACACAGCGGTGTGGCATCCAGGCCCTCGTCCGCGCAATATGACGCCGCTCGTATCGCCAGCGTGCGCAGGCACGACAGGGCCGTGGCAGCGCGCAGAGCGGTGCCCAATGCCAAACAGGCAGGGTTGTCCCAGCGGTTGACCCTGCTTGAGCATTTGTTGTAGCTGATGCTCAGCTCCTGCAGTGCTGACAGGTGCCGGGCGCTGGGCAGCAGCGCGCAGAAGTGCTGCAAGCTTGCCAGCTCAAGGCCCCACATGTGCAGGCTGGTCAGGTTGCTAAGCGTGCTGCAAAGCAGTGCGCATGCCGCCACCTGCAGCCCCACAGAATTTGACGGTGCTTGGTCCGGCAGGGGTCCGAATATCCCGACACCAAGGTGACGCAGTCCGGTGAGGTTGGCTGCGCCAGCGTCTGCAAACAGCTCAACCAGCGGGTGTGCGCCATCCCAAACTGCGCAGCTGTCAGGCAAGTTCAACCTGGTTAAGCTGCTCAGGTGCTTTGCCTGCAGCGCCGACACAAGCGCCTCTGGCGCGGGCCCGGGCATGAGCAAAGCGCTGAAACTCAGCACTTGCAGTGCGCTGAGGCCGGTAGTAATAGCCAGAGAGTCAAACACGTCCGCACCAGAGCAGTGCGGCGGGCCCGTGTGCGTTATCCTGGGCAGGTGCAGCTCCGTCAAGCCATGCAGGTGGCTGCCGTGCTGCAGCAGGGCCGCAACCTCCACACCCGTGTCCACCGTAGTGCATGCCAGGATGAGCTTGGTGAGGCGGATGTGCGCCGAGGTGGTGAGCTCGCGCACCACACGGGCTGTTAGGTCCACGCCGCCAGCACTTCTAACTCTCAACATAGCGAAATTGCTGAGGTCCAACTCGCGCAGGCGGGAAAGGCGCTTGTGCTGGAGCAGCCTGCACAACTCATCAACAGCCCAGACGCCCGCTGTAGAGCCCAACGATACTCCGGCCAGGTTCAGGCGGGTGAGCGAGGATGCAATGCTGGGCACGGACATGATCCTGGTCCAGCTACGGAGGTCAAAGGAGCTGTAGGACAGGTCCATGTGCATGATGCATGCCAAGTGAGTTGCTGTTGCAAGCGACCATGCCAGCGACTGCCAGCCGAGTGGTGAGATCGCATCATGGGCCAGATCCAGCCGCGTCAAGGCTGTAAGGTGGGTCGCGCTGCGCAGCGCATATCCCACGACCTCAGCGCGAAGCTCGCCCATCGGGCAATGGCTCAGGTCCAGGTGCGTGAGGTTGGCCAGGGACGGGCAGCGCAGCGCTTGCTGGATGAAAAGCGTAAGGACCAGGATGTGTGTGGACGAGGAGGCTGAGGTTCTCATCGTGGACGCCGCTTGACTCGCTGCCGCCCAGTAATCGGGCAGCGCCGCAGTGCTGTCGACAGTTGGACGGGGATGCGATGTGCTGCTCCATCGCAAGGCCAACGTGCGCAGGCTGGAGAGGCTGGAGATGAGCCCCACCAGCTTTAGCCCGTACTGGGCCTGCGCCCAATAGCCGTCCTCATGCCAACCGTTGAGGTCAACGTGAAGGTGCGTGAGGGTGGCGTGCACATGGGTGCTGCTACGCAAGCAGGCAAGGGCTGCTAGTGTTGCCCTGCTGCCAAGGTGCAGCCGGTTCAGCTCCAGCGTTGCCAGGCGCGTGAACGAGGTAGGAAGCAGCCGGCTAGGGCGTCCGATGTAGGGCCACGCAGCACCCTTGCCGCCCAGCTGCATTGCCAGGGCGCTGCTCCGCATGGCCGTGACGCCATGTGTGTAGCACTCATGCCAGCGCTTGCAGACCAGCTTCACGCCCTTGCTCACTTTGCCAGGTGAAAGGATGTGCTCCGTTATGTCGTTCGGTAAGACGTTGAATGGAGAGGTGGCAGTGACGACCGCCGCGTTGGCGGCATTGTCCAGCTGTTGTGTCTGTGGCACATCAAAACCACCATCACCAGTCCGCACCCACGTCCATGGCAGCACCCATGGCCACACCCATGGCCATACACATGCCCAGAACCACGACCAAACCGGCATTGCCATGCGTTGACGTGTGCTCTGTTAGCTGCTGCTGCTGTTGCCGCTTGACGGCCAGCCAGCAGCAGTGTGTGTTGCACCGAGCACCTTGAGAGTCTTCTCAGTAGTAGCAAAGCCTACAAGCAGGCCAGCAGGCAGATTGAAGCAAGCAGTCCATCAGGCGGGGGCATAAGGGGAACAGGCAGCCATGCCTGAACGCGCGAGCTTACAGCAGTGTCCACCAAACTGCACGCACGGCCGCACGCCAGCGCACTACGGCACAGTGGTTCTGCACAGCTGTACTGATACTCCATATACTGGATAAGCACGCAGTAAGCCTGACCAAAAAACGAACCTACACACCTGCAACTCAGGAGCAGCCGGCTTTTATAGGCCAACGGGTCGATGTGACTTGTTGCTGACACGTAAAGGCAACCATAGGCTTTACAACCAGTTCCACGCTCAACACATATACGTACGTATGCAAGTCGCGTTTGCTGCCATGCCTGGCCACCACACCTGCTGCTAGCGAGCCCGCCTGGCTGAGAGATGAGAGCACTCAAGAGTGTGCGTCTTGGACGAGCCAACGTGATCCAGGGGCTTGGAGGAAAGTACATGGACAGTACAGGAAGTACATGGAAAGTACAGGAAGTACATGGAAAGTACAGGAAAGTACAGGAAAGTACATGAAAGTAGTGTTGCATCCAACGAGCCATACACTATGCACGCACCGCAGCACCATGCATGGATGCTTGTGGGTGGACAGGGGTCCTTGCAGGTTGGAGACGGCCTAGACTGCCGATTACGTCTACGGCAGACAATGAACACATGATTGATTGCCCCAAGTCACTTGGGGCATCATGGCATCCACCATGCATGCACTGATACACCATGCATGCACCCTCTAGCACCCAAGCTGTTGAGGCAAGAGCCGTGTGCGTGGCATGGTGTTAATCAGCAAGGTCCAGATAGATAGAGAGGGCCGAAACGCCGCACTGCTCAGGCCCCGCCCCCGCCCCCCC
>BDDA01001889.1:0-10016 GCA_001662385.1 Chlamydomonas asymmetrica | reverse complement strand
GCCCCAGCCCCAGCCCCACCGCCCAATCCTACAGCAGGGTAATTGCTCTCGCATTTGTAGTCATGCATGATGCCGGATTACTGAACCAAGAGTACTGCGTGGTACTGCATGCCGTCCATTATTGATGGATGATTGTCGTGATGATTTGAACACTATCAACAGCCTGCCTGCATTGTACGGTGTTGCGAACTTGCAAAGCTTATGCGCTGCATCACGCATGCCGGTACACGCACCACCACCTCTGCAATGATGTGAATAAGTGCAGGCCTTGCACAACTGAATGCTGTGAGCTGCATGTGAAAGCAGATGGACTTTGGATGCTGGGGCAGCATGCAGGAGGCTTTCCGTGTGTGCACGCGTGCCCCACTCGCAATTCTCGGCGGTGCACATGTGCTGCCCGGGCCAGCCAATTGCTTCCATGCAAAACGCGTACAGCGACTGGGCTTGCGTGTTGAGACAACACTGAGAAAGCGCTGCCATCAGGCATGGTCAGGTCAAAACGTTCACTCGTTCCCACACTGGCGTCCATGGTGTTGCAGCGCTACTGTCCTTGTGATCTGGGGCAACGCTGCGGCTGCCACCAAGACTGCAAACACTGCAAGTCACGGTCTTTGCCCTCTTGACCCAACCTGATACGTGCACGATACCCGTTCTGCTTCGCAACCAAGCCCATTGACCATACTCCCCTGGATGCACTTTTGCCTTGCAATGACTCACTGGCGTTGCCCAGACGCATGATGTTCGGTTTGCCTATTTGTCGACCACAACCTGTGTTGCATGCATGCGTTTGAGACTGCCACAAGACTTCAAGACTGTCATGCTGTGTTTGCACTTGTGATGGCTACATGCCCACGCTTGCATTTGGTACTGGCGTGCAAGTGTATGCAGCCTGCCCCTACCTGATTAAACAAAACCGTTACCATTCGCTGAGCGCTGGCTCAAGGCACCAGGACACCACACTTAAGGTGTTTTTAGTGATTTGAGGTAATAGTCCACTGACACATTTGCCCTGCGGCTGGTACATCCTGCATGTGCAGGAAGAAAGGCAATGCGTCAACTACGTCGCACGCTAGCACGTGCACTTGCACGTGCACATGCACATGCATTCATGCTGTTTGCTCGACCCGCTCTTGTTAGCCTCGCATGCATTGCACGTTTGCGCACGTACATATTGGCAGTCATCATTGCTGGCTGCAACTACACGCCCGTGCCTGTTGTGCATGTACATACTGCTATGAACGCTGTACATACTTCCTTGGGCGGCATTGTCTTGTATGCGATGTGGCCTTGTCTGAGTGATCCCAGTGTGGCTATCTGCTTTGAGTGGTGCATTGAGTGTATGTTTAGAATTGGTTGGTTCCCGTGGGGCCATGCAGTGTGCTTTCCGTGGGGCCGTGCAGTGTGGTTATGTTGTGCGTGATGATGATAACTGCACCTGATGGTGGCGAGCTGTCTGGGCTGAGCTGGCGGCTGCCGCGAAGAGAACAGCGGTCTGATTGAGTGTATGTGTGGCCTGTGTCTTGTTGCGAGTCCGATGGCATGCTGTGGGCCAAGACCTAGACTGCGACGTGAGTGTAAGCAGCAGGTGTTGACGCGGTAGCTGGTGTGGGAGTTTGGGACCCCGCAGTCCCACATCAACTCTGGGCTGCTGCCATGTTGGTATGTTACAGCACTCGGCATGTCCCAGCTTGCAAGTTGAGCACAGGTGACACATGCTTGCGCCTTACGCGCCTGTACGCCGCACCGCTTGTTTGACCACTGCACATGCAGACCTACCTGAACCCGTTACTGGGAACTGCGCTGAGTTATGGCATGCCCGCAAGGCCATGCAGCAAGGTCTACCGCAATACGTCGGAGGAGCAATTCGCTGCACAATTGTCGCACTGCTGCCACAGCACAGCAGCGAACAGAAACAGCACGCCCGTAGCCGCCAAGTCAGCACAAGCTATTATGCCAGCAACGCAGGTGGCGTGCATGCAGCCCATGCCCCCATACATCCTGGCTGTGCCCACTGCTTGTGGAGACACAAAGATGGAACAGTAAACAACGAGCCCGGGAGCCGAACAGCGAGCATGCGTTGCGAGCATGTAAGCTTAAACAATCAAAGCATGCAGGTCAAATAAAGGATGGTCCAGCACTCCAGCAACGAGGTACCCGCAACTGACTTCCCCCGTGTGCAATGTGAGGAATGCATACCGTACTTGGTGCTCAGGTGCTGTGCGTCTTGTAGGCTCAGTGCTGCTGTGCAGGTGGACGCCTGGTTGCTCATGCAGTCCCACTGACTGGCACGTGTGTGTGCGGGTGTGCACAATGGTGGTGGACTGGCGGTGGTGTGGGTGGGAGCATGCATGCAAGGTATGATTGTGCAGTTGAGCCAGTGATTGACTGATCGATAAGCTTAGCATCCTGTAGCCCAGCAGGCCATTATTGCCTAAGGATCGGTGGGCGGATTGCTTTTGAGAAGGAGGTGAATGCAGAATGTGGGCTGACGGGGCAATAATGGATGGGTGGCGCTCTCACTGACAGCCGATGAATGCGGAGTGCACCCATGTAACGCTGCTGCAATACTCTGAACCCAGAGCCCCCGCCGCCTGACAGGGTTTACCTGCGCTGCGTATTGAGTGCATGCCTCATCATGACGAACCACCCAGGCAACCCTTTTGTAGGTGTTGCATGGTGGATAAGAGCAACAACTCGATAAACTCAACATAGATATATATCCTCGTCCTTTTCCAGGCGTCACTTCACCGACACGACGCCTTGCTAGTTCGGTCTCTTGGAATTCACAGGGCAGGGATACTGGAGAGGGGTACCTGCTGTGCTGTACCGCGCATATGTTCGATTGGGCAGCTGCTACGTGGGTTGTGGTAACAAATACCTAGCCAGCCTTGGGAGAACACGCTGTGTGGATGTGGCGCATGCGAGCAATAGGGCAGCTTAACAGCCCACAGCCCCGTCCCCCTACAGCCTTCACAGTGAAGACGTGCCCCTGCGTGACTTGGCATCCAGTCCTTGCAGTCCAGTCCAGTGTGCAAAGCATACACACTCGAGACCAGTCCAGAGACCAGGTGCCTAACCGTACCGCACATCCGGTGTGGGGATAAACGCCACGTGGATAAACGCTGACCAGCTTGCGAACCACCTAACGTGCACACAGGCAACCGGTAGTAGCAGTGCGGCAGGCGCAGAGTACGCTGGCCACCTGCTGACTGTGTCGTGTCAGGACAAAAGGTGCATCGCCTCACGCTGCGTGACGGCCGATCAACTCACTCCTTGCACATTTCGCAGACCACATGCAATTGTACGCCAATATGCACTTCCCCTAAGGCTGCAATCACATCAGTGCACAGCCGCTGTTCCAAAGGGCCTTGCCAGCTCTCAAATCAATGGCGACATTCATTCGGGTCCACTTGGAGCTGTGGGTGCCGTCCGATTGCAGGGCCGTGGCTACAGTAGGAACTGAGCTCGTGGTATCTGACGAGGTTCTTGCCCGCTGGTGCACAGTCCGCTATGTGTTGCATCTTGGCCTGAGGACGGCTAACGCAGTCCACCACAGCATAGGGCTAGAAGAAAGCATCGCTAAGGTGGGTACCGTAAGATCATAGCATATATGCAGAGGACAAAACTGACAGAGAGGAGTGGTGGTCGTGTTTGGCTGATCATCCCGCAATCGACACAATGCACACAGTGGACACAGCACCCGGGACAGGGAACAGGTCCCTTCTGTGCAGGGGCACTATTTATGATACATGTGCACTGCTGGCGCGGAGGTGGACTCAGCAGCATCGTTTCTGGGCATCTCAGGGTAAGTTGCGCCCTGCAAGTGTACTGAATGAAGTACAAGGAGCCCAAAATTGGGGGTGCAGAGAGGTCTCTCCCTGTGAAAAAGCTTAACATCTTCTTCACTCGTTCACTCAGGGGTTATCTTCGGTGCTGAACAAGTGCCGCATACCCTCTTCACAGGTCTGACGCAGCAGCGCAGTCGCTCTAGTTTAAGATAAGACAAAGCACCTTATCTACAACGACTGCAAACATGCAGCTCAACTCCCGCACCGTCGCCAAGACCTCGGCCGCCCGCAGCACCCGCTCGGCGCGCCGCTGCCCCAAGGTCGTTGCCCAGGCTGCCCCCGCAGCTGTGGCCGCGCCTGCCAAGGTCAAGCTGCCGAAGGACCTTGAGGAGAAGTGCATCAACGCCATCCGCTTCCTGGCCATCGATGCCGTGAACAAGTCCAAGTCTGGCCACCCCGGCATGCCCATGGGCTGTGCCCCCATGGGCTATGTGCTGTGGAACGAGGTCATGAAGTACAACCCCAAGGACCCCCAGTGGTTCAACCGTGACCGCTTTGTGCTGTCCGCGGGCCACGGCTCGATGTTCCAGTATGCTATGCTGCACCTGACTGGCTACGACAGCGTGCCGGTAAGCAGAGCAACATGCTATGTTGTGCTCTTTGTTGCTGCAGAGTTCGGCTTAGGTGACTGTGTGTAGAGGACCAGGCGGCCATGCACACTGATCGCGAGCACCCCTGCAGGATAGGGTTGCGCAAATCTGAGCTGCTGCTGCTTCTGCGGGCTGGCTTTGTTCCTTTTGCAGCTTGAGGAGGTCAAGTCTTTCAGGCAGTGGGGCTCTCTGACCCCCGGCCACCCGGAGAACTTCGTTACCTCAGGCGTGGAGGTTACCACTGGTGAGCGCATTCACCTTTGGGAGTGAGCAGCAAAGTGCAGGCAGTCTACAGCCTTTGCAGCAACACTGCAATGCAAACCGTTTTCCTTGTCTGAAAGCTGTTGCACTGTTGTTTCAGGTCCCCTGGGCCAGGGTATTTGCAACGCCGTTGGTCTCGCCGCTGCTGAGGCTCACTTGGCTGCTCGCTTCAACAAGCCTGACGTCAAGCCCATTGTGGACCACTACACGTGAGCAGGGTTAGCGTGACCGTATGATCCTTTCTGTGTGCTGTGTTGCCCCTGTGGGTTCGTTTAAGGGTTGGTGAGCAACAGGGTGCTACATGGTTGATGGTTGTGGCTCAAGATAAGGCTGGCCATCAACACCTTTGCTGCTTGCTACAAAATTTGCAGGTACTGCATCCTGGGTGATGGCTGCATGATGGAGGGTATCTCCAACGAGGCCTGCTCTCTGGCTGGCCACTGGGGTCTGGGCAAGCTGATTGCCCTGTACGATGACAACAAGATCTCCATCGATGGCCACACTGACATCTCCTTCACTGAGGATGTTGCCAAGCGTTTTGAGGCTCTGGGCTGGCACGTGATCCACGTCATCAACGGCAACACTGACACTGACGGCCTGCGCTCCGCCATTGCTCAGGCCAAGGCCGTGAAGGACAAGCCAACCCTCCTCAAGGTGTGCACGTTCGCTTAGCTTTTCTGTGGCAAGTTGTTTTGTGTCCTGTTTGTGCTACTGTTTGGGCTGTGACATGTCTTGCATGCAGCGCGGACTGTTTTGCGGACAGATGGTGACGTCCTGGTTGTCGGCCGTGACGTGTGTTGCGGTATCGTGGCGCTGTGCAGGTGTCCACCCTGATTGGCTACGGCTCGCCCAACAAGGCAGACTCGCACGACGTGCACGGTGCCCCTCTGGGTGCTGAGGAGACCGCTGCCACCAGGAAGAACCTGGGCTGGGAGTACCCCGAGTTCGAGGTGCCCAAGGAGGTGTACGATGTTTTCAGGTACGTGCACACTCAGCGAAGTGTGTGAACCTACAAGAACTGACTTGCGGATACCCGGAATAAGAACCCTGGGAGTATCACTTGCCTGATGCTGCGTGAGTAACTGGTCCCCTTAAGCTCCCGTCAGTTCGGTTGCTATACAGCAGTGGTGATTGGGTTTGCATATGGCGGTGGGCTTGGCAATGATTGGCGGGCAATTGCGTCGTCTGATCGTCTCCACACTGTTCACATCTAGCTCAAACAGTCGTGCTTTTGGCTGTCTGACTGGCGCGCTTGTGCAGGGGCGCGATTGCCCGCGGTGAGAAGGAGGAGAACGAGTGGAAGGCGGCCTGCGCTGAGTACAAGGCCAAGTACCCCAAGGAGTTTGCTGAGTTTGAGGCCCTGACCTCGGGCAAGCTGCCAGACAACTGGGCCGCAGCTCTGCCGTCTTTCAAGCCTGAGGACAAGGAGCTGGCAACCCGCCAGCACAGCCAGACCATGCTGAACGTGCTTGCGCCCGTCCTGCCTGGCCTTGTTGGTGGCTCTGCCGATCTGGCCCCCTCCAACCTGACCCTGATGAAGGTCTCCGGTGATTTCCAGAAGGGTGAGCACGACTGGTGATGTTGTTGCAAGCGTCTGGAATCCTCACTGGCCGCAACCGGTGTTGTGCCTAGGGCAAGGAACCTCAGCCTCTGGCAGCCAGCTGTGCCTACTGCAGCTATGGAGATTGTGTGCAAACGATATCAGCCAGGGGCACTTGTTGCTTGTGAGGTTGTGCAGAATAGGGTTTTGTACATCCCATTTCTGCACAACCGTACACACTGCAAGAGAGCATGGTGCTTTCGTTGGGTTCATGAATAGCATTGCCAGCCGGCCACCTTCAAATGTGCTACACACTTGCTGGTCATGGGCATGGGTGATGGACAGTCCTCACCACATGCTGCTGCAAATCACTTTCCAGGGTGTGGGTAGTCCTTGCATAAATGTGATTGAAGAAAGCATGCATGCAGGCTGACTGACGCGCTTTCTGCTCATGCGAATGCAAACTCATGCGCAGGCAGCTACGCTGAGCGCAACCTGCGCTTCGGTGTGCGTGAGCACGCCATGGGCGCCATCTGCAATGGTCTGGCCCTGCACAACAGCGGCCTGATCCCCTACTGCGCCACCTTCTTCATCTTCACGGACTACATGCGTAACGCCATCCGCATGTCCGCCCTGTCGGAGGCCGGTGTCATCTACGTCATGACCCACGACTCCATCGGCCTGGGTGAGGACGGCCCCACCCACCAGCCTATTGAGCACCTGGCGTCATTCCGCGCCATGCCCAACATCCTCACGATGAGGCCCGCGGGCGGCAACGAGACCGCCGGCGCCTACAAGGTCGGCGTGACCAACCGCCACCGCCCCACCCTGATTGCTCTGTCCCGCCAGAACATGCCCTCCCTGCCCGGCACCTCGATCGAGGGCGTTGAGAAGGGCGGCTACATCATCAAGGACGTGGAGGGCACCCCGGACGTCATCCTCATGGGCACCGGCTCGGAGCTGCAGCTCGCCTACCAGGCGGCCGTGGCTTTGGAAAAGGAGGGCGTGAAGGCCCGCGTCGTGTCGATGTGCTGCACAGAGCTCTTCGACGAGCAGCCGGCGGAGTACAAGGAGAAGGTCCTGCCGTCCAACGTGTCCGCGCGTGTGTCGGTTGAGGCCGCGACCAGCTTCGGCTGGGGGAAATACCTGGGCCTCAAGGGCAAGCACGTGGGCATTGACACCTTCGGTGCCTCCGCCCCCGCCCCCATCCTCTACGAGAAGTTCGGCATCACCCTGCCCAAGGTGATTGAGGCTGCCAAGGCCTCCATGGCCTAAGCGCGCTTCTGGTGCCGCGCCGCGTGTGCATCCGCTCGCGTGGATGTATGCGTGCGATGGATGGGTTTGTGGTCGGTCCTCACGGCCTACCACTCCTGCGTCTCGTTGGCTGCCAGCCATCTGCTTTGCAGACCGGCCTAGGGCTCGGTTGATTGTGCAGCTCTCCTTGTTTATTGACCCCGGATGGCGGCTCGGGTACCGGTACTGGAGTTGAGGGGACGGTGCAGACGTTGTTGGTGTGCGTGCGAGCAGCTGCGAGTCTGTTGACTAGGCCCGAGGCCGTTTTGTTCGACACGCTTTTGCCTGGACAAGGTGGCGTGTTTGCCTCGTCCGTGTATGCATGCGCACCTGCTGCTGCTGCACACGTAGTGCGTCGCTGCAATGGGCTCTACCGCGCCCCCTTGCTCCCTGCCGTGCCCTGCGTATGAATTGTGCTGAGTTGACAGTGGTGCGCTTGGATGGTCACAGCGGTTTTTCTCCCGTGCGCCGTCGACGCCCTACGTTATGGGCTCAGATGCCACTCCTTGCCTGCTGACTCTGCAGAGGGTAGACACATTATTTCACGGCACGCGTTGCACCTGCCTGGTAGGTCGCCACACGGTAGCCTTGTTGCGTTGCGGTGTGGGCCATGCGTGTTGCGATGGCGGATGCTTTACAGACGCATCTTCAGATGTGGTCTCGAGTGCCCAACACCTGGTTTTGTGGCGGATGTGCAAACCTCGAAACCTGTGCGCACAACACGCGTACACTTTCAATGCACACTATTGCCTACCGCTCCACACAAAATCGACACCACAATAGTGTACTGCAATGCTATTAGTGCTGCTGTCCTGGCCGGCTGTGTCCGGTGGATTTGCGCTGCTGCATAAGCAGCAAGTCAGGCGCCCGTAGCTACCCTTGTAACGCCTATCACCAGCCAGATGCGTCATGGGTCCTGGAGCAACCTCTAATACCAGCCAGATGTGTCACGGGTCCTGGAGCAGTGCCTGAGTGAAGAAGAGCTGCGTGTCCTCCGACTGTCAGCGTGAGTTGTGGGAAGCCAAGTAGGACTGCTTGCAAGCAGGAATGCCTGTTTGGCGCCGGCGAAAGGCCGCAGTTGCTGGCAATCCTAGTCATAATCCCACCGAATGCAAATGCAGCGGAAACCGAGACGTAGCTGCAGAACAGCCTGGGACAGCCTGGGACAGGCCTGTGCAGCAGAAACTGGAATGCGCGAAATGACTGCCGCCATCTGCACCATTTGTGCGTGGAAACACGCCTAGCAGTGCAACAAATCGTATGGCCTGGTTGCCCAACAAAGTTCTACGTCATGTCGGATAACGCGGGTTCTCAACTTGGGGTGCAGTTGCTGTGCTCAAACTCGAAGCGGTGCCCTCGCATGCCATACATAACTACACGAGGTATGCCAGCATATGTCAGCTCTGGTATTGCCACCTTCCCATAATACACGCCCTCCACGTGCTGCGCGCATGCAGAGCTGCATGAGAACTGAGAAGCTCAGCGGGAGCGCAAAGACATCGCAGGGCTCAAGGCACAGAGTTCAAATCCAGGCCCTATAGCAGCGCAAAAGGAGCGTTGAGAGTGACGTGCACATGAATGACGGCACACAGCACGTGTGCAAACTCAGCCGCACTGTTATTGGGCCACAGCTGTTCTGCCTTTACATGCGCCACCGCTGCCAGCCATGCGGCCGACGTACGGCAAGTCAGAAAGGGCCTCGTGTGTGTGACGTATCCCGGCCAGCCCGCCAGAGCCTCTCGCGTCCTCGACACGGAACGGCTGCTATCGGCGCGCGGGTCGAAAGGGCAATCACAACTGGCATTTGCATATTGTTTCCGCACCATCAGCGATGATGAGGGCGGGACCTCACCCCTGGAGCTTTCCACGCTCGGTGGTGCATGCCTGGCTTGTCGCCACACCGTACGTGCAATTCTCAGGAACGACAACTCCATGAGGCCTGATGTCCCTCCGAGGTTGGCTATATATCTTACTGATTCTTACAATGCTTGTGCAACACCACCTACCAGAACGCGCGCGGGGTTTTGCATGCGGCCAGCGTGGCATGTGCCAGAATCCCATGGAGTGCCGTACATTAGCAATGATGCAACTACGCGATGGTGCCACCTGCGTGGCATGTGTCTGTCGATCGGCCACTAGCCCAATACCCAAGCCTGACGCCCGATCCGAACTCGATCCTCAAAATACATTTGCTGATTCTGCGATTCGGTCCTCGTCCTGTCAGTTGCGCCTGTCGCTGTCGCTGTCTTCGGCATCGCTGGGCGAGCAGGAGCGCCCATGCGCGTCGCGCTTGGCGCGGCGCGTCGCCTCCTCACGCTCCTCCCGCCGCTGAGCGAGCCGCGCGTCCAGCCCGGGCCGCGGGAAGATCTGCGCAGCACGCACACGCCGCATCATGTCGTACAGTATTTCTGGAGTATGCGTGTTGATGTGGACGCTGTGATCTCCAAGCTGAATGCGCTGTGGCGTGAGCGCATTCCGCTAGCC
>BDDA01001888.1:0-10022 GCA_001662385.1 Chlamydomonas asymmetrica | reverse complement strand
TGAAGGGGGCGGAGGGGATGGCGGCAAAGGTGGCGGTGGTGATGGTGGTGGTGGCGACGGCGGTGGAGGTGAAGGTGGTGGTGGCGACGGTGGGGGCGGCAGTGGTGGGGACGGTGGTGGTGGCATGGGAGGCGGTGAGGGTGGTCGTGGTGGAGCCAGGCCGAAGATAGATGTAGCGTATATCTGTGGGCAGCAGTAGTAGTCAGCACAGGGCAGTCAGGCAGCAGGCCTGCAGCAGTGCAGTTGCTGTCCATGGCATGTTGCGGGGTCTGTAGAGGGTCAGCCTGCCGCCTCCGCGAATACGGTACGCTTGAGGCAGCTGGAGTGTGCAAACACCACAGCAGCAGTATCCAAGACTCCTACAACAGGGCCGCATGTGACTAAGAAATAATACAGTCAAGGGGCATGGCGGGCATTCGCCTGTGAGGTGGATGCATGACCATACAGTATTGATACTGAGTTGGTGCGCGGCGGTACAGTGTGGAGGGATAGAAACCGCAATGCTGTAATGCAGGTGCATGCAACTCACCGGGCAGCAGGATTTGTCCGCAGAGACCAGCGCAACGTAATATCCACAGAACGAGCGTGCCAACACTACGCAGGTTCAAGTAAACAGAGCAGACTGGCGGCCTAGTTCAAATTTACTTCAAAACAACGCTCACACTTGTGCACGCTGGGTATGTCGACCTCCTCCTGCTTCTGCCATGACATGCCACATACAGCTATGCTTGCAAGCTACACATGTTGCATGGATGCCCCAGCTCATCCGGCCGCAGCTTTTCAGGCCAGGTGACGTTTATGGCACACTGAAGAAGCTCCAACACGTGTGCGTGCCATGTGGCAGTCCTGCAGTTCGACATCGGTATGATATCAGTGTATGATTATGTCACTCACGCACTGCACTGCCCTCATGCGCTCACAGCGTACGCCACAAGTGTGTGGGTTTCCCCGCTTGCTCCCTCTCGTATCCGGCATGTATGCACACACCAACCTTCGCATGGAGGTTCACCAGGCATCCCACATGCACCGATTATTGTTGCGGGCTTTGAGCATCCCTCCTTGCCCTACTAGTGCACCAACACGCGCTACACGCGCTACACCCACTACACCCACTACACCCACGCACACATGTGCCCGATCACCCACACACACCCACATTACCCACATGCACTCAAACCTTTCAGTACTTTCAGCCCACCGGCTCCTAGGTTGGCTGCATGGTGGCTGAATGAGCTCGTCATGACTCACTGCCAGGCATCTTCGTGCAGACAGCACGGCAGTGGCCGTTGTTGGGCGGCGCGACGCACACGAGGGCTCCTGCCAGGTCCACAGGGTTGACCGCCTTGGCGAAAAGTCTCTTGAAATCGAGCCAGACGCTGCCGCCAGCGCCGTCCATCAGCGGCGGGTGCGGCGTGGTAAAGGATGGGAGATACTGCTTTCCGCCGTTCCTGCTGACCCTCACAGCGTATGTGGAAGGCTCGCACAGCCCACCGTCTGTTGATATGAGCGGTATGTACCGCGATACGCACGCAAGAACGCGCACAGGCATCGTTTAGGCGGGTGCCAGCTGCAGCAAAACAGCTGACGGTGCGGCAACAGTATGCAAGCAGTAGCAATCCTGCAGCCATTATCGCACAGGATATTGCACCTGACACTGTTTGCAGTTGCGAGTGGGCTGACGAGTCTGCACCCTAGACGTGAACAAAGGCCAATCCATGGCCACTAATGCTGCGGCCCTGGAAATACCACCGGCGATGCTGCAAGCAGCTGGGCACAAGAGTCCAGGGAACACGCACCTCCTTTGCCGACCACAAGGTACTGGATAGGTTTGCTGCGGCAGTCCGTGCGGGAGTTGGCAGGCAGCATCGTTGACACTTTGTACTCAAGGTTGAAGCAGCTCCAAGAGCTGGTCGCATCTGGTGGTACTTCTGGGGTGTACAGCCTTGGTGTAACCACCAAGGAGCTGCTTTCCTGTGAAGTTTCGCACGTTGTGCCCAGGTCTAACAAGGCGGGAAGCGGCCTGTGAGTGCCAACTTGCAAGCAGTGTGCAGCACAACACCAGGTGATGGTGTGATGGTATCAACGCCCCTTGCTAAAACTAGCAGCGCACAAAGGTGCTGCTCAGGCAAAAAGAAAACGCTGAAAAGAGTGAGCGTATGCGCCATTCCTTGAGAGGGGTGGGACAATCTCAGGGTGTTGTTGAAGGGGATTTCACAACACGAGCCAGGGTGTGATGGCTCACCCTCTGGGCTGTGCTGCCACGTTCAATGTCCCCAGGCACCAGCTCCAGAGCATCAGCCTGCACAGTGGGCGACCAGCCGACCATACAGACTATACGATTATGAGCGCCCACGTATGTGAAGCTCAGCGGAACCCGGGTCATGGCAGGGCCACTGCTGCAGCAGCCTGTGCCTGAAAACCTGCCCTATCCACCACCTTAACCTGTGACTGCGGCACATAAGCAGGAAATGCAGAAGGTGGACTCGGCCTTACAGCAGAGCGAGCGCAGCCCCGTCACAGCATGGGCTGCGGGAACGCCGCAGCAGCGCAGTACACATTGTTCGCGAGTTCGGTTATTGGAATGGCTGTATCTTTGTGCAAATATAATGTGTGCAGTGAAATTCAGCACGTAAGGCTGTGATTGCCTTGAACTATGTAGCACACGGTAGGACGCCGGCCGATGACTGTGCATCCCCCCGCCCCTGCGCAGCATGCGGGACGCCAGCTGGCGTGCAATAGGGATCACTGCGCACCCCCCATCCAGCCATCAGCAGAGCGCACTGGAGGCTACACGACCTGAATGGAGCGTTTAATGCCCTTCTTTGCATATCAATACCCGTGCGCGCTCTGTGTACGGTGTGCTTTGTCAGCACGCTGCCACCTGTGTGTACATCTAACCTTCGCACATCGTGGGAACTAGACAGCTAGAGCGGGTGAATACATACCGGTACTCAAATGATACATCAAGCTTCCAGGGCGATTTGTTAGAGACCTGCCGTCGTATGTATTCAACTGAGGGTTTTCTGCGGGTGCAACGGCTTGTGTGACGAGGTAGGTCTGTGCCAGAAGTTCACGCTGCAGTTAACTGCAGTGAGTTCACCAAGCAAGGGAGGAATGCCGTTGCCTTCGCTCTGACCAGCAAGCAAGCCTCACAGGATTCACAGCTGTCCATCCAGCCACCAGCAGTAGCTGGTGGTGCTGGTGTGGCTGGTCGCATTAGTCGCATACCAACTAATAACAAAGCTGTGACGCTAGCTGTGCGCGGATGCGCTGGCGCTGACATCGCTAGTGCCTAGGTCAGTGGAGCAATCTTGCACGGGTGGTTGGGAGCACGCATTGCCGACTGAGCATGCGTTGATGGTGAGTTGAAGGTAGGCAGGTCTCGCTGCAAGGTGCTGGCAGATACGGTGCAATGTACAATGCTTGGAGCCAGCGCAGGGCTAACATGAGCATCATGATGCTTGCTGAGGCAGGCGCTGTAGGCCCATGCACGGCATCGGCTGCGTGGCAGCAGCAGCAGCAGCAGCAGTCGCAGAGGTGGAGCCATACGTTGTTGCATGGCGCTGACACGAGTACTGCTTGAGGAGGTGCATGCAAGCCGAAGCGAGCAAAACACACAGGGCAAGCCGCTGCACCTGACTCATGGATGATGATGGGTTTGTGGTAGTCGAAATTGCCCAAATGCTATTCTTACATACAGCGCTTATTCTCATACATGCAGCATACTAGTAGTTGCTTGTGCTCGCCCGCCAGGTAGAGCGAGTGTTTATTTGTTGCGTATGGTGGCGCCCTGCGTGACCGCTCGCTGGTGTCGTGAGCCGTGGCCACAGCACAAATAAAGACGTACGATCAGCTCAAGGTAAGATTGTCTTTGCATTATTTGCATGCATGAGAGATTGAGAGTGAAGCCCTTTGGATCCTTCATCCCTGCGTGTTTCAAGGTCCCAGCGAATGGCTTGCCAACGTGCCGAGGCTGCACATGTGGTGGTTGGGCAAGAGCACACACGCACACACACAGCGTCTATCCTCATACGCATGCACACAGCACGGCCCCGCGGAAAGCACACTGCATGCCCCATGGGAGCCAAATAACTCTAAACACACAGCACGTCACCAACATACAGCCCTTGACCAATAGCGGTGGTAGCGGTGGGCATCGCGAACGATGCATACCGTAACACAGCAAGAGCCTTATTGGGTGACATCAGCGCAGCACACTCCAAGTTCAAACACCGGTACACAACCCTGCCCTGGAGCCCAATGCTCAACGCTGCTCAGCGCAGTCGTTGTCACAGGCTTGTCCCTCTCACACTGACACGCGCATGCACCATCGCCGCCCATGCAGCATAGACAGCACGCATCGCGCGCCAACGCGCTCGCATGCGGCCATGCATGCATGTGCGGCCCCCGTGCATGCGCCCCCATGACCACAAATCTCCAAGGCAAACACGCACCAAGGACCAGTATGCCAGGTGGGTTGGCGGTAACACGATGCTGAAGCAAAGGAGAAAGCTGCCAACATAGCGTAAAACGCAGGCCGACAATACTAGCAGGCGGCCCGCACAAGAGGAAGCCGACAAGCAAGGGGGACAAATATGACGGATAGCGAGGGAGTTCC
The DNA here is from genome assembly GCA_001662385.1 of Chlamydomonas asymmetrica. Lineage (NCBI taxonomy): Eukaryota > Viridiplantae > Chlorophyta > Chlorophyceae > Chlamydomonadales > Chlamydomonadaceae > Chlamydomonas > Chlamydomonas asymmetrica. The sequence goes on along the minus strand of BDDA01001888.1, from coordinate 5,404 downwards.
CAAGGAACAGCCTCAATGTCGCAAAGCAACCCAGAAGGGCAGGCATTGTACTGCATGCTTCCAGCCGATAAGCATGCTTCTGCCCTGATAATGCTGTGCAAACAGGCAGAAGCGATCATGATTAGCAGGCCAGCCAGGTATGTGAGATCGCGTGGAATCGTTGTCATCAGATCAGGGTTCGTTTGGTCAACTTGAGGCGCTCCATTTGATCATTATTCCCGAGTCCCGATGCATGCGAGCGTAATACTAGTAATACCAGGGCTGAGAACGCGCAAACATCCACGCCCGAACGAAGATTATTGCAAACCGTGCGCGTGTGGTGTTATTTGTGCCCAGCATGCATGGACGTCACAGGCTCACATTTCGCAAAACTATGGGGAGCTAATCGTCGATGCTAGCAGGCGTTTACATTGGAAAAAAGGGCTGAACACGAACGAATTTCATGGTCGTGGCCTGTCTGCACCCGGAGCTTAGAGTTGCATGGCCTATCAAGGGGCCCTATATCAGGGGCGTAATATAGTTTATTTTTTCTCATCCGTGGTGGCTTACGCATGATGGGCGGCTTGTGCCAGGCTGGATGGGCGCTGCCATACACGCAGCGCTGCGGAAGCGGCAGTTGCGTCCACACCAGCGGAAGGCAGCAACAGGGTCCGAATTGTGAAGCGTTGACGGCCACACCCACGAACACCGCGCAGCCACGGTGCGTGTGCAGTGTAAGGCCTGCTGCATAATCAGGCAGGTAATCTGTCAGTTGATCGACCGTGCAGCCATGCGGCACACAGGGGCATGCTCCGCTAAGGGGCGCTTCACACATGGATTGGCGCCGGTTGGGGTGGGTCCAGGGTGGATCTGCAGGTCAGGGGTAAGCGCCCTACGCCCCGCTTGCACATGTCCTAGCACACCCTGCATGATGCTCATGTGCACTGAGCCCCTGTGGCTCTTCGGCACACCTTGTGCCTAGGCTGTTGAGCCGATATATCTCCTGCTGCCCATCTGGGGGGAGCATGGGCCGTTTGGCCGACATGCTCCTGATGTAACATACCATACATGCACATCCTAGCACATGTCGACGGGTATGGTGGCGGCAGGGTCGTTGTGGCTCTCTTTGAACTCTGCGGGCGGCGGCGTGGGCGTCAGCCAGCGCCACAGCCAGAAGCGCTGCTGTTTGCCGCGCACAGACGACGGGTATGTGCCCACTGTGCCGCTGCCCACCAGGTGCTTAAACACGGTGCGGCCGCGCCTTGCAGCGAAGCCGCTCTCCACGTAGTCCGTGAAACCCCTGTATGGCGCAACCAGCAATGCCAACAGGTCAACAAGAGGGCATGCACAGGCAGTCACAGCCTCACAGGAATACTAAGTCAGCGTGCAGGCGTGCCTGCTGGCTGGACGTCTAGGCTGAGGTGCACCTCAGCCATTACACATGTAGCAGGCGACAGCATAGCAGGATAGCAGCGGTGATGGAATCAGTACCACTTCCGCGTGACCAACCACTGCATTCTCATTAACCAGCATTTTGTTCGGACGCTGTAATCGGTGCACCTTCACAGCAACCCAGGCCCTGAACCCCCTCCCCCTTCCCCTCCCCCTTCCCTCGACTGGGTGCATTCTTGTGTCGTGCTCCCACCTTGCAGTCAACTCATCAGTCCACCCTCGATCCATCAGTCCACACACTCTCGCACCATAAAGGCAGGCTCATAAGTCTTACATATAACAACCGGCTCCGAGCTTCACAAAGGTGTCTTTGAAGTCACTCCCCCTGCAATGCGATGAAACGAGGCACACAGAACAGTGACAAGACTGGAAGCATGCACCCACAGGGGTGGATGGCAAACCCACCGGTGTGCAAAGTCCATCTATCAAGGTGGTGCATCGGTAGATTGCCGCAGCAACACACATCATTCAGCCCCCTAACGCCCCGACATCGCTCCCCGCATACATTGCGCACAGGGTCCAGCAGTCGAGCGCTCAACTGCTTATCCTCAACCCACAAACCGAATACTTAAGACCACAAAATTGCAGGTCGTGCGCTTCCTAGCTAGTGTGGTGACTTGGAACTCGTCAGTGCAATAGCCTGCTGAGCACGGGCATGTATCGCCCACCGCAAAACTCCGAGCAGGGAGTGCATTCAGGAGTGCATTCACCCCAAGCAGTCATGCAATCCACTCTGCATGCACACCACATCCACACTTTCTGTCTCTCACATGGCGCTCTGGCATGCTCCAAAGTACACAATGGTGCCGTTCATTTGGCCTCCGGAGTACGACGAGAAAAACTTGGGCGTCAGCACGAGCAGGCGCACGACCGTCTTGACGCCGTTGACCTTCCGGAGCACGAAGCGCGGCTCCGCCTCCCCCGCCGCAATGTAGCCCTGCTGCACGGGATCGGCTGGATTGAGGAGCACCTCCCCTGGATTCAGGATGGACTTGATCTGGCCGCTGACGACGTCCTTCACCGCGTCGCCGTGCGAGACAACAACGACCACATTGTAGTGATTCAGGTTTTTAAAGTGGTCCAGCAGCACTTGAGCGTCGTGGTAGTAGGTAACGTCGTAGTCGAATCCCTTCAGCGTGCTCTGGATGTCCTCGGATTCATCAGTGCTCCACTGCACGTGGTAGGGCGACAAAATGAGCGCCTTGCCCTTGGGGCTGCAAGGCTGCCCGGTCGCTTGCATCGAACGGCGCCACATGCTGCCAGCAGTGGCGGCGTGCCCTCCGCCCACTGCACCCACCCCTGCATGATATGGGTCATTGTCCTGTGGCCAAAGCCCGGCTGCAGACTGGCCCTCACCGACGGCAGCTGTGGTTGCAGGAAGTCCCAGCGCGCTAGCAGCAGACGCAACTGCCGCGTCCGACGTCAACGGTCCCAGTTTATTGGCCGTGGATGCAAGGGCGGCGGTAGCGGTGGCACTTCGATCCAGATCAGGCTGGATCATGCTGTGCAGCAGGGGGCGGGGGTACCCCCGCACGTCAGTGGGTATCGCCTCGTCTGCCACCTGCGCACTCATGGCTATGCCCTCCGGCGTTTCCCAACGCAGGGCGATGGAGGAAGCTGATACCGTCGCGGGGTTGACCGACGCACCGTAGCCCCCGGCCATCAGCTTGGCCTGCACGGCAGCCAACCCATCCCACACGGTGCCGGTTGCCGCCACGGCCGTGTCCAGATCCCCGGCCACGAGTGCGGCGGTGTCCATGCGTTGCTGCAGGAGGGCCGTAGCCGGAAGGTCGACGACCTTCAGGGTGGCGTGCAGTATGAGGGATGAGTCTTCGCTGGTTGTCGCTGCGTAGTACAGTGTTGTGACGCTGCTGAAGGTCTGGGGGATTGCAGCCGTGAACACAAGGTCGCCGGCTATGCTGTCATGGGTTTCAGAGGCACCGTCATCGGTCATTACGGCCTGGAACTGCAGCAGGTTCCCGTTGGCGTCGCTTTGGTACAATTCAATGTATGCCCAAGGGCTGGAAAATGGGAAGCTTGCCTCAAACACGACCGTGTAAGGCCTGCCTTTGAGGACGGGGCTGGGAGTGATCGTGAGGCCCGGGTTGGGCTCTGCGGCGGGCGGTGGCAACGCAACAGGCGCCAACAAACACAAGTGTCAAGCAAGCAGGGCATTGGTTGACCGGTCAAGCACGTGCATGGGTGCTGGCGAGCCCGCTCCTGCCATGCGACTGCTATGGATGAACAACCCTAATCACACAGCATACAGCATGATTGAGTGACACCACACTAATTGACCAATCAGGCCATTCATGGATGACTTGCAGCACGCTGCCAGTTATCCACGAATGAATGGCCCATGATACCCACGGCCCACCACATGGGCCGCGTGCATACGGTACACATGCAGCACATACACTCAGGCGCATGGCCTGATTGGCCAAGTGATGTGAAGTCGATTAATCACACACCACATGCATGCACGTGCACGCTCTGCGCTAGCCGCACATGCACATGTGCACATGCACATGCACATGCGCACACGGTCCTCAATCAATCACCCCGCACAAGGCACTCACCGCAGTCTGTGTGGTCTGCGTTTGCAATGGAGCTGGCAGCGCACATGCTGCACATGGAGCTGCCGGGGCTGAAGGAGTATGAGCGAGGGTCTTCGTTGCATGGCGTGCAGGGCTGGTTGACCACGACACCGTCCGCAGCAGTGCCGGCGGGACACAGCGTGCAGGTGAGCTGGCTGTCGCCGCCATAGCCAGGCGGGCAGGTAAGATACTCTGAATCAAACCGCGGAATAACATGGGCAAACACACTGCATGAGCGTACCAAGCACTAATGCCGCACGCAGTCCTCGTGTTGGTGCACACATGCAACAATTGGTTTGGAATTCAACATGTCGGCTGCACACTGCATGAACCACCGCACACAAGACGGTCACGTCGCGATTGCCAGGTGCGGTTTCCACCCTCATACGCATGCACACTGCACGGCCCCACGTGAACCAAATAACTCTACACACACAACACGGCAATTGGTCTGCCACCATTGCCCCTGGGACCCGGAATGCAACATCTGAGCACCTGGCTGCACCGGTCTGGGTGATGTAATATCTCCCTCTCAGCAAGGCAAGCGAGCCTCACGGCCTTACCGCAGTCATCTCGTGTGATTGTGGGCTGTGAGAAGGGAGGGCAGATGTCGCAGGTGGTGTTTCCGCTGGCCCAGGTGTAGCCCTGACCGGTGCAAGGCGGGCAGGGCTGATCTGATGTCAAGCCGCTGCCGGCGGTACCGGGCGGGCAAGGTGCGCATGCACCCGATCCATCGTCTCCGAAACCAGGGCCACACGCTGCGGTACAACGCACAGCCATGAGCGAAGCAAGTCCTGATGCCGGTGCACTGACGGTTAAAAATGCCATTGCGCATGTCCATGCAGGCGAGATTGTCCAGGACGTGTGGACATGTTGGAGATGAATGTCCATTCACCTGCGGAGTGGCGTAGGACTGAGTTCATGCATTGCGCCATTGCAGCGTGTGCGCATCATCTGTTGTTGCTGCATTAAACGTCCTCAGCAGTCTCCCAGGAGTTCTGGATGCAGGTGTGAGGCCCCTCCCTCCCTCCGCCCCCGGGGTTATGGTAAGCGCACAGGTTTCGTAATGTCAAAATGATCAGTAGCTTTGCATTCCCCCATGGGCAACGCTCCAATCAACTGGAGCCCAACAGAAAATGCAGTGGCATCGGGAGAGAGAGTACCATGCGGAGGGAGAGTTTCAGCTCCTCATGGCTGAGCCAACCAAAACGGCATGGTGCACAATTAGACACAATGCAAGCTCCTTACGTGCTCCAGAAGGTGGCGGCGAGGGAGGTGGCGGGGACGGTGGTGGAGGTGAAGGGGGCGGTGGGGAGGGTGGCGGCGGTGAGGGCGGCGGTGGGGAGGGTGGCGGCGGTGAGGGCGGCGGTGGGGAG
>BDDA01001887.1:0-10056 GCA_001662385.1 Chlamydomonas asymmetrica | reverse complement strand
TTACCACCAGGCCTTTTGCACCTAGTTGACCACCTCCCTTGGCACCTGCTGGCCAGCGGCCTGGATATGAGCTGCCTGGATATGAGCTGCCTGGATATGAGCTGCCTGGATATGAAGCTGATGTGCTAGAGGTGCATTAGGTGGCAGCATCCATAACGCTATATAAGGAGGCCTGTGTGCAAGGCCCAGCAATTCTTTATTCGCACATACGCTTACCCAACACTCAGATCACCAAACCTCGTAGCTCAACTCAGACATCCCCTTCCCTGGTGTCCCCACTGTACCCCATCGCCCTGTTCAACCCCGACATCGCTGGACCCCACCCCCTCTCCCCATCTACAAATAAGTGTGTAATAACGCTACTACCCCCGGCTGTGTGTGCCTCAGGACAGCAGCACCAACCCCTCACTCCGTACCGCAGGCAGGCGTATCGCATACCACAGCAAAGCCTAGATCGCGTTGGGGTGCATCCGTGTGTGCTTGTTCAGCGTTCCTTCCGCTGCGCATGCTGCCAAGCGCATAGCGTGGTCGATCTAAAACAAAAAAGTTTTGGGTCTGCTCGCTACACGGAGCCCACCGGGGGCATGCGACAGCGGAACCACTGAGCAGGCCCAAAGGCCGTCCGAAAAGCCACACAAGTCAGGCCAGCAGATAACGGCCAGGCGGCACCCCGAACACCCAGCAACGAAGTTGCACAGCGTTTGCTGACGGCAGCAAGCGAGGAGCGAGACCGCAATGCATGGGCCAGCGGCGCCGGGAGAAGACAAACTATGCTACCTCAGGAATGCCATTGGTTGCGCCCCCAAGCGTGGTGTGTGCGCCTGACAACTGCACCCGCCGGCTGCAAACACGGCCTGCCCCCACCAAGCGCAACCGACACCACACGCCACAGGAGCCCCACACTGCAACCGGCAAGCGGCTTAGACGACGAGGGCACACCGCAGCACAACCCAGCACACAAAGACAGCACCAAAACCCCCAAGCGGCTCCCCCAGGATGACCAAGACGGTGCACCCGGGAGTCAGATACCGCCTGCTCTGGACAAAGAAAAATCGGATATCACTTCCAGTGACATCGATCAGCAGCATGCTTCACATGGGCTCACTACTCACGATTGCGTCCGCACACGCACAATGATGTAGAATTCAGTATGACTACATGCACATTTATGGGGCAGGAGTGCATGTGCGGATGCACATCAGGTGTATAAAAAAGCATTACAGATAGAGTCCTGCACAGACAGACACACTAGACAACCCGATCAACAGCGTCTGCCTGGGGGCATACATGCTGCCAGGCGAATGCATGTGGCCATGCGTGAACCAAGCATACCATCCATTGAATGCAGCGCCATTTAACGCCGCGCGCGCCCAAGCTATGCAATTGACATTGCAATCTGTCAACAGAGATAGATGGTGGGGGCGTGTGGGTGCACGTGCTCGCTCATATTACTCATGCAGTCTGACATCCAAGGGTTGCTAGCTCTCGATCGACTTACAGTTTGTGTGTATGAAAAACACGTGGTCGGCAGGTACGAGGTCCTTCCTGTTGTCATGTGCCTCTCGGAGAAGATCACCATCTTTTGGACCGCTGTAGCTTTGATCGAATTTCGTGCTGACATTCAGGCTGGGGTCGATTCGCCAGTCAATGAGCGTAGGTGCGAAAAAGTCAGTCAGGTTTGCGGGCGCATCGTGGTGTATGAGTAGCACACGCTGCAAAGCAAGCAGCACAAGCCGGTGTATTAGTATGAGCGTGGACATATTGCGGTGCATGAGCCCATCCAGCACTTTGTTCGAGCCGTATAAACTCGTTCTTGCCAATGTCCTTACAGATAAACTCACATCAATGAAAGCTGCTAAGCGCAGGGCATAATGCATGCCACGCAGGCGGGCTCCCAGACCTCCACAGCCACCACCGATGGTAACGTGGGCCCGGCCATGGAGGGTGCACTGCCATACGAGGCACTTTGCTCCCGGCTTGCCCCGGTGTGTACGATGGAAGTCAATATATTTTGTGAGCCAGCTGCAGAGAAGGGAAGGCAAAGGGTGCAACGACAGGTTGCGTGTGTGCAGGAAACAAACTTGTACAGTCACTTCAATAGCTTTGCCTTGTACCGAGCACTGTCATATGGTACTGACCAAAACTGACAAGGCTGACCTGTCCTCAGCACTATCAGCATCGTTACTGGCTTTGCTGGTTATGCTGCAGCTGATCAAAAGCAGCAGCAGCAGCAGCAGTGCCGGCAGGCAGTTCATCCTGCTGGAGCTCCAGCTTTCAAAGGTCCCAGATCTGGACGGGATTCGCACAACCGCTCCGGTGTGGCAGCCTTCCAGCACCAGACAGCCAGCTGTGTTGGATTCTCTTATCCAGCAGGTTGGCCGATGTTAACGCTATTAACGCTGTGCCAGGGGTAAATCCCGATGCCAGGTGCCAACTGCACACACACGTGACGATAGATCCAAGTGACTATGTGGTTTGCACCCCAACCTGATCCTAGTATACTGCTCTTAAAACTGGTTGTTAAAGATGGACAGACGATTGCTCCTACGGAAACACTCCTTGGCTCCACTGTCTTTGCACGGTACCGCTAGTACCGCAGTAGTACACAAAACTCTCCCGAAATGAATGCACGCTGGATACTGAATTGATCCTGACTTGGTACCGTACTATTGCTAACCATGCCTGATGATAATGTCTAACTGTATGTGTGTTACCGTGACCATCTGTGCCGGGCTAACCAAGTCACTTCAGTACTGGTTACACATGGTCCTACCTAAAGTGCCTCGCACATGACCACAGTTGACTACTGCATGTGTCCAGTCTCATGCATTTAGGCGTGGTTAGGTGTGTCGCGCTGGCACGCACATACATGGTGAACTGCATGGTGCAACAAGGTCCAGGCATACCTATGTTCTTTTGCAGTGGACTATGCTTCACTTGTATTTAACTCAGGAATAATTTGCTTGGGGATTGTGGGGCCTCCCTTGTCGTGAGGTGGGGGGAGGAGTGCAGGTTGTGCAAGGTTACATGTGTGGTGCCGGTTTACTGGGCTCATCACCTACCCGCCCTGGCTTTGCAACTTGCCTGCTGCTGGACGCCTGCTTTCTCCTAGCATTGTTCCTGCTGCATTGGCCTTGCACCCTCTGCCTTGTCGAACTTTTTCCTTGTACAGATTGTCCTTTTATGTCCCAGCAGGGCGAGGTCACGTTCATCCATCCACGCACCAGACCAAATCATTGTTGCCGCTTGTTTTTGCAGCGGCTGCCAAGGCTCAAGTCTGAGTGTAACCATTTCACTCCGTAACAGACGTCCACCTGTATGCACACATCTATGTAAACATCGACAGTTTGGGTCAGTGAGGCTAGTGAGGCAGCGTTAATCGTGTATGGTAGTACAGGTTCCTGAGTATGAGCGTGTGCGTGATGCGCGTTTTGCGCGCTACGCATCCCATGCTGGCCGTGAATGCGCAAGTGTGTGCCTGTTTGCTTGGTTGGTCATGATCGGTTTGGCCCCTCTGCCTGCCCTCACGCGCACATGCCCATACTGCCATACACCTTGCATTGCATTCATGACACACTTTGACGATTGAAGTGTTCCAATCGGAGCTGCCGCATTGAGAGGAACACGGTAGGAACAATCCCTCAATTTCTGAACCCTTCACCGGGTGATGTCAAACCAGCCGTTGCTTCTGAGTTGAACTTGTGCATCGCTGCTGGCGTACCTATAGCCCTAATACCACGCAGCCCTAATACCACGCACATGTTCAAACATTTGTGTATTGTGTGCATCCCTCTGTTGCATATTGCCCCAAGCGAGGCGAGCAGAGCACCACCGTCAGTACGATTACTTCAGCCTCGCGTGCGGGTCACTTCATTCAGCTACCCCACAACCACCACACCGGCAAAGTGTGAGGAGCCCCTGCTGTTCAAGGACGGACAATGACCCGGAAGGCAGCAGGTGGGGCAAGGCAGGCAGCTAAGACTACTGGCAGGCCTGCAAGGCCTGCTGATGAATAGGTGATACACAACGACCTACCGTATATTCGGTCACCTCCAGCAGGACACTGGGACTGCAGTTAGTTAGATAGCGTGGACCGTCCAAGAAACACGTTCCAAGACAACGCCCCCGCAAAAGCCTCGGTATGCTCATGTGTGTGTGCGGTATGTGTGACACACTCTGCGAGCGTCTACATAGCTGGACTGGCTGGACATCGTTTCACCCGTGCGCACGGCTGCAAGGACCATGACCGTGCAATACGTCACGTCGTTGGCGTTGGCACGTAACCTGAGACATCAAAGCTGAATGCATTTGTTTGTGCAATCTGTTGCATGCTGATCGTGCCTATCGTGCCCAGTGAACCTCACTGAGTAGTGGATGGCAAGCACCCCTGGGCGCACCGCTCCGGGACGGTCGCTACTGTAAAGAATGAATGATGGCCGCAACTCGGCGGCGGCGACGGCGCAAGGCACCGCTCCCGCTGTCTGCTGCAAGCCCGTTGGAATTTGTGATGGCACAACGGTTACGCTTTGTAACCTTTCCCGTCAAAAAAAAACGGCATACACAAGTGAGAAGCACTGGTGGTGGGTTGTTATGTGGTATGCATGTGAAGGTGTGTGGGGTTGAGTGTCGAAGGCAGACCGCGCTCCACACGCTCCAAAGAGAGCTCAGGTGTGAATTCCAAGGAAATGCACTGGCGTGCAGGGCTGATCCATTGCATTGAGGTTGCTTGGCCTGCATGCGTGTGCGTAGAGCGCGTTGGATGCCACTCATGCCACGACCGCCGCAACCCAGCAGGGCCGTCGCCAGGCATACATGCCTCAGCAGTCGCAGGTGAGTCCGTGATCAGGTCAGGCTTTGCCGTTGCGCTAGATGTGCCTCCCTTCGGTTGGTGCAACAGCAGGTGGTCATGCTGGAACCACCTATGTTTTTGACCAAAACGAGTGGACGCTTGGGGTGCTTGAGGTGTACAGCGTAGGTAGCATAGTTCAGTTTCAAGCAACACTTGATGTGCACATATTTAGGTGGTTGGCCTTGTGGGTCCCGGACCGCCCTACAGGACAAGGTGGGGTGCACGTTCCATTCCTGCCCCCTATCGACACTCTTGTCACGTGATCTCCATGGCTGGATGCTCATGCTCGCTTGTAGTGCAGTCTTCATGGATGTGGTGCACTGATTATGCTTCATCCGCCTCTGCTTAGCTTGGGGGAGCACGAACTGACAGCCTCTTGGACCAGCCTGTCTGTACTTGTCTGACGTGATAATCTTTACGTAACCGTACCGTCACCACACCGCACCACCCGTCATCAACAGCGCTAACAACACAGGCCTACCGCATTGTACAGGGTTCGTGATGACCTATGCTATATACGTCGCTGCCGCCAGTTCCTATTCTCCAACGCTCTCTGAGGGCTCATGTGACCTTCCCGATCCAATGATTTGACCTCACCTGGTATTGTACTACATTACTATTGCAATACACGCGAGAATGCAACCCATCATGCACTGGCCAAAAGTCCTATAAAAGCCCAGCGATTCATCCTCAAGCTGCAGTGGTGTACTTGTGTTTAGTATATTGGTTCGTGCAGTGCAGCACAAGGTGTGCGAACGTTTCAACTGACTCCCTGCCAGGCGCCTGTTCCAACCGAGGTTGCTTTGGGCGTATAGCAGCGCGTCCCGAGTTGCGGCCAACACGAGGCGTATCAGTTCGCACCTACTTGGCCACCACCCTCGCCGCGCGCTGATCCCGCGCCAAGCGAAGACGTCAGGTCAGTCTCGTTGTGTTTTCAACGGTAACAGGGATGTTGTTTCAGGTTTGGCGGTCACGCGCGCGCAGTGGTGGAGCGCTTCTGTCTTCAAATCGCTGCATTGGTACTATATATGTGATTCGCTGCAAATCCCTCCAACCCGTGCGCGCTGGAGTGATCAGTATTGAATGCAAACCAGTAGTGTCAACTGGCGATACATTTGCACAGCCAGCCACGCACATCAGCGGGCCTCCAGTCCCTAATCCTGAAAGATCCGGAACTTCCATGGCTTGGAAAGCCTCAGGATGAATCATGGGATGGGTGCATCACCTTACTTGGATCCTGCTTGATGGGCTGGGTGCGCGGCTGGCTGCTGCCTCAGCTGCCTGCTAACCCAAGGGCATGTATAGTTAACTGTCTGTGATGCCAATCTCAGTCCCTGCAATGCGTGGCTGTATTGAATACAGGTACACCGTGTTTTGCTGACACTGCCCGTCTTGTCCCATCCGCCAGCGGCCCGATGTTGGCTGCCGCACACAGTGCACCGCGCCGAGCCACCACCATCGCTGTGGTGGTGGCTCTGGCTGTGCTGGCTGTGTCGGCTCCTCTTGGTGTGCAAGGTGGTCCGACTACAGACCCTACGCAATGCCTCGACATCACCTACAATGGGTACCCTGCTCCTCTGGCCATGACTGTGGGCCCAAACACGCCGGACGGCCTGATCAGCACAAACGAGTGGGGTGAGCTGGTTAATCCATCAGTGTGTGTTGTGCTTGGCACTTATAGCGCTCCTGTCTATCCTGTCACCTGCAGCCCCGTGAGACCCTTGAATCCACATCCTGTTGGCAGACATGTGTAAAGTAGTTCTGTGTAAGACACTGGTGGTGCAAGCTAGCGGACCTGTGGTGGTAGTTGAGGAGTTAAGTTGAAGGGCCTGTCCAACTACTCCAACCCCACTCCATTCAGTCACTAGCCCACACTCCATCCCTACCCCTCCCATGGCACGCTAAGCATCCACATCCGGCTAGTCCGGCCCGGCCCGCCTGGCCCACCCCCCCGGCTACTCCGGCAAGTAGGCAGCGATTGGGAAGCCCAGACAGCCAGCCCGCATTGATGCCCCTCAGACATAACCATACTGAGGCGACAGCCGCCGGATCTGACCTTCCGCTCCCGTCTCCCTCTGCATGCACAATTCCTCTTTCCTACCATGTCGCTCATCCAGTCATCCCACTAAACTCGGCAGTCCTTGCCCTGATTTGCATGATTCTCCCCTCCCCGGCTCAGGTGGTGCCCACTATGCCCACCACGCACGCTAGTTACCTGCGCCTGAAGCGCCTGCTATACGCATGCGTCACCAACCATGCATGCCACCACAGGTGGCACCTTGACGCAGTTGCGACCAGCCTCGCCCCCCGGCAGCTTGTCGCTTCCTGTCACCACTCCATCCATCAAGTCCAACCCATACTACTATGCTGCGATCATCAACAGCGGAAACACCGGCAACACTGGCAGTGAGGTGGCTGGCTATGCCTACATCCAGGTCAGTGTTGCCAGCACTGGGGCTGTGTGGCTAGTGTGGTTTGGAACCCGGAGTATGAATGCTTATTCAACTGCAAAACTGCATACTGTAGACATAGAACACTGGTGCACTCCTTGGTGAGAGGGACATACAGCGCAGCACAAACTGTTGTGGCAGGGGGTATATGAGGCATGGCCTGTATGCCAACCCTAAACCATGTGCCAGCATTAACAGGTTTGTACGCATTAACTTATGGCATTCATTGATCTGACTGCATAATGGGCCGCTGGTGAGGCCACTCAGAGCGACACGAACTGACTGAAGGCCATGCTAGCCATGCTGCCATCTATATGCGCATTCCGCATGGCCGGTGCATTCTTGCATGCATGCAGCATGTATGGGCTGCACTATTGCCAGCATTCTGTGCGTGCAGTGTGATTCACGCGATGGAGCATGCATGAGCACGATGCGTGAATAAGGCTGGCATCATCACACCAGCGATGCGCATACATATGCGGTGACAGCGGTGCTGCATTAGAAACAGTATGGCTGCACCATACGTTCTGCGTTGTGTTCTGCATGTAGTGAAATTATCCTGATAGCTTATGACATCAACGTCCCACTCCTCGCATCGCCTATTGCTGTAGGGTCCTGTCCCACCTGTATGCCTAATCCTTTGTGCCTGATGCGGTCTGCCCCTCCCTGCCCAATATGCCAACTTCCACCTGTTCCTGCCCGCTTTCTTTCTTTGACCTTCCTCCACTCCTCCCTGATGACCTTCCCCGGGTCTCCCCCTACTGCACCCCCTTTCGTCGCTCCCTTCCTACCACAGAGCTCCTTCTCATGCGCTGCCCAGCTCAACACAGATGTGCCACCCCCACCTGAAGTGTGCTTCTTAGGGCTGCTGGCACCCACGGGCACGACGGCAACTCGCACATATGACTTTTCAAACATCGCCAACTTCTTTATCGAGGCTAGCGACACAAGCTTCACGTCACACTCAAAGGTGAGAAAGGCCGTTGATGCATGGGTGCAGAATGCTGTAATAATGCATGCATGATGAAGCAGAGGGCCGGCAGGTACATTCGTGAGACATGCCTTTCCCCTGGATTGACCATACATTCATGCTGTAGCAGTGGTGCCATCCTTGTTCAGACCCCTGACGTGCGCTACAGTTACGTACTACAGCTTGTTGATGCATAAGCCACAATGCAGATGTGAGCATGCAGACGTAAGCATGTAGACATCAACGACACGCGCATGCATGTCACACCCGTTAAGCCCCGAGCTCAACGTGCGTGTACCGTGCATGTGCTGCATGTGACTTCCCTCTACATGCACATGACCTCCCTCACAAATCGCCATGCAGCAGTGTCGGCAGGGAAGTTGTAACAGGTTGCTATGCTGATGCGATGGATGGATGTTTCCCCATCCCGTTACACCCTGCCGCTCAAGAGGCGCATAGTATCCGCGTTTACATTATTGTGCTTGGCTGGGACTCGGGCAGGCATGCGTGCACTAACACACACGCTACACACGCACGCGTGTTCTGCTGCTGTACAGTGGTGGCAAGAGCGACCGGATGGAGCACTTTGCTGGCGCACAGACGTGAATGCATGTGGGATCATGCATCAGCCCATGTTGTGTCAATTGCATATGTATGCGTAGCTCCACTTATGATCAGTCAGCCTTGTTGTGACTTTACCTATTCTGGGCCTGTTGCACGCATTTGTGCATGCAGATTGCTTTTGCGCCAAGCACTGGGGCTGGCTCGTGCCTGTCCGGAAACTGGGCTGGGCCCGGTCCTTTGCCCTGCTCTTGGACCTGGGTGTATGATCCAACCGGCCCCGACTTCAGCACGTACTATCTAAACCCAGCATCCATTGACTTGACATCCGCTCAAGGAGCTGCTTTCAGGCCATTTATCATCGGTGAGAGGTCCATGCGCCAGAGCACACTGTGTCACTGTCATGCTGGCATGGGATGTAGCATACGGTATAAGAATGAGGGTCGCGTGCATGCGCTGTCGGGCAGGCAACGCCTTGATTGGGCATGTGTGACTCATGCATGGGGTCTTGGAGAGAAGTTTGGATTTATGTGTAGTCATGTGTGTCATCATGGGCCGGATAACACACTACGCGGTAAATAAGGAATGTCGAGTATCCAGGGTAGTGTGCACAAGAGGCCAGCGGCCGAATCGATCGTTGTACGAAAGTAACGGAACAGCTGAACGCAACAAGCGCTGCAGCACTGAGCAGCGCTGTGTGTGTGTGTGTATGCACTACACAGGCTTTGAGATGTGTGTGCAGGTCCGGACTTCTGCAACACCTGGAGTTAGTATCTTGTTCCCCAACAATTTCATCGTGCACAACCAGTACATCCTCTCGACTGACACCACTAGCAGGACTGGCGCGACCCCGAGAGACGCCCAGTGTGAGTCTACCAACTGTCTTGAACATGGCGCCTGCAACCCAGCTTGCCGCCACTTTTGTGTCGGATTACAGCTGAAGGTTAAGCTGTATCATGTATCCATGTGTATGTGCAGTGTGCGTGAGTAGCGTACGCGTCCATTCATGTGACAGTAGACATATGCAATTCATCAGTGATTTGCAACTTCACAATGTAACGCTGTACATGCAGGCACCCCATCTGCGACATTTGGAAACACATGTGTCAATCCTAGCCCGCCGCCGCCCCCCAGCCCGCCGCCCCCACCACCCCCCAGCCCGCCGCCCCCCAGCCCGCCGCCGCCTCCGCCCCCCAGCCCGCCGCCCTCCAGCCCGCCACCCCCCA
>BDDA01001884.1:0-10108 GCA_001662385.1 Chlamydomonas asymmetrica | reverse complement strand
GCATATAAACCCATCAGGTTTCATACCTGCATACCTTACCACCTATACTCAGTGTACTTTGTGTAAGCTCTCAGACACAGTAGCCCCCTTCCCTCCAATACAGAGCATGCATGCATCCTACAGCATGCGCGCATATGCGCCTCATACACGCTGCCACAGCCAGTATGTGTGTGTGTGGTGACGGGGTTGGCTGCCAGGTGTGTTATGCACATTTAGTCCAAGTTGATCCATGCATTCTGCTGCCAGGCGCATCCACATCATGCGTCATTCGGCTAGGCATGCTGCTGTAGGAGGAGCTGTGCCTCAAGCGCCCACACGTTGATTTGCCACGCCATCCGCAATCACGCGTATCCGGCAAGCAAACTGGCATGCAGCGGCCATTGATAAGGTACTGAGGCACTGAGCAGTCTATCTTGCCACTCTGCTGGAGGCATGCGTACACAAAACCGCCTGCAGCCCTCCCCATGGTAATGCATGCGCCTGGCGAGCAATTAGGCACGCTGCGGTCCCCGATGCGCTGCCGTCAGCGTCGGGCTTGAGGCATACGTACGCAGCACCAGAGGCAGCACCTGAAAGCCTCACTCTCTTTTGCACACACACACAATACCTGCAAGCAACCAGTGCAACATGAGTGTGGATTTATTGCCAGCATTACCGTTATGCGTGCAGTGGTGCCACTGTTACGATGTAGCAGCCATGCAACAGGAGTGTGCCATGACAACTGGACACCGTATGGTGCTGTTGCTGCAAACAGAGCGCAAAATGCCCGTCACAATGCATCAGTCTTGATGCACACTTCATACATGGCTTGTGGCATACCATGTAGCAATGTGTTGGCCAGTAGCGCAACGAGGGATGGATGTGTGTAGTCACAGGCAGCATGCCCGTGTGCTGCTCCACATTGATTTGGGCTTTACCCTTGAGACCATATTTAAGGCAACAATATGATGCACACCTCGCATGCATTCCTGATGCCCTCCATCCAGATTGCCACGTTCGTCAGTAGTAGCGCATGGGACACGCAACTTCGGTGTGGCACTTGGGGTGTCGCAGCCTCACTAGCACACATTGCTCCATGTTAATCTCAACGGCAGTACCCAGTCACCGGTCCACTCCACCACAACCATCTTGCGTGTGCTGGTAACAGGTGCTGACACCGACTGCTGGGATGAGGCAGCATCCATTACAACATGCTCGGCTGGCCTGCAACAGGCAACAAACAAAATGATCATAAGCAAGCCTCACTCCCTGGCATGCATGATTCCTTCCCTTTGCAGTACACCGCGCAGCACATTGGACCGCCAATGAGCCATGCATCCCGCTCTTGCTGCAGCAGCTATCTCCAGTGTGCACGCTGGGGTGACGAGGCCAGGCTGGGCCTTGCGGGTCCATCAGCACAGCTGCCACAACCTCGCAGCGGTGTCTCCCAGCAAAGCCGGTGTGCTGACTCACCATGTGATCAGGTCCAGGTACAGCTGAGGGTTGCTAATGTACTCCTGTGCATATTCCCGCAACATGTTATGGACCTCAACTGGGTCTCTGGCTTTGCCTGCCCAAGTGATGAGGCAGCGCGCCGGCATCCACCGCCTTGCACCAACAATCGAAATCCAGAGTAGTAAAATCCGTTGGGAAGAAAAGCTTGATGGTAAGAAATGCCTGCCGCAGCCCAACGTTCATGACACCATCATTCTCCAAGCTGGCCGCCAGTATGCTGTTGTCGTGCCTGCGGCTGATGTATGCAGCTGTGCATCATGGCGGGCGGAGGGGTTCCGCAGACGGGCGAACTGGGTTACCCAGTCGTCCCATGCATGGCTTTCGGTGCAGCCTCGCACCCAACAGCTTGAGGTGCAGTGGGACGCGGTAGCACCGCTGCACTAGCCCATGCACCACATTCGGGTCAGAGCCCTGGATGCATGCTGAGGTGGAGTACCCGGCATAGCCCAACAGAGCTTGCATTGCTGCAGCCTCGTCAAGGGCCTGCGTAAGATATACAATGGAGCATGCACATGATCATCAATACACTGTGGCCTGATCGCTGCAGGTTGGGTAAACTCGTGCTGGCACTCATGTCGTCAGAGGGCGTGTCGGTAAAACCTCAGCAGTGCACGCTGATTAGTCACCCAATGTGTCTACCACACAATTGCACCATGCACATGCAGATTGCATTGTGATCTGCCAGCGTGATGAACGATGATGACCATATCAAGGCAATGGGGTCGAATAGGACTCACACTGGCCAGCAGCAACAATTACGTGCAGGAAACGCATGTACCGCAATTACGCTGCTGCAATCCTTGACTCGGTGCCAGGCACCCTCTATGGCCTTCGCGGCCATCCAGGGGCCCTGCCAACTTGTATTGTTCGCGCTGTGTACATGCACTGTGTACATGCGCATGAACGATCAGCTCTGACATGAATATCGGTGTACGATAATATGTACAGCAGAGCAAACTGAGCGAGCGTTTTGGTGTTGGATTGCTAATGTCAAAGTAAGGTTCCCATGTGGCCCATGCAATGTAATTCCTATCGGGGATTGGGATGAGCTTGTGGGTTTGAGCGAGTGCGGGGCAGTGTAGTGGTGACCGACTGGATTTGGGTTGCGTCGCGCGATTTGCTGCCAGCAACGTGCGCGCGCTGCTTGTGCTCGCTAGCCAGAAAGTTGGGCCTTGATGGCCTTGCCGCCGTGTGGTGTTTGTGATGCCTGCTCGCCGCTGTGCGGCGGTCTGAACCTCAGCTGCTCAACGCTATCGCCGCACCACCGCTGGCGCTGCTGTATTGCCATGCTGCTATCACCGTCAGCAGCCGTGCGCACGACCTTGTGGCCGCGATCATGCAATTGGGCAAATCCACCTGCGGTACTGGTGTATCAATCCTCCTGCATTGTGCTCCCCCTCGCCCCCCGGGGCACCTCCCCCCCAGCCCTGGCCCCACATCAGCCGTGCATTCATGATCTGGCCGTCCATCTGGCCGTCAGCCACCAGTTCAGCCACTAGTTGCATGCTTAAATGTGTCTGCTCCCGTCCATGCCCGCCGTCCGCCATCCGCCATCCCTCGCTTGCGCTCTTCCACACACACACGCCATTCAGGGCCGCCAATCAGGATCCACACAGCCGCACACCCACTGAGCGGTTCAGGCCACCACAACCCGTTCCCCGTGCCGCCAATCATACACTCACTGAGTCGGGCAGAGAAAGCCGTTCACATGATGGCGTATGGGGGTTACGAGCCTGTGCCGAGCATTTTCCGGCCTGGGCTGCTGCATGCCGAGTTGCTGGCGGCTGAGCTGAGCTGGATATTGGGGCGGCAGCGGCGTGGTTTGGTCATTTGGCGGTGCTGCTTGAGTAACGGTTACAGCAGTCAGACTGTGAAAGCCGGCAGTCAGGCGGGTTTGAGGGGGGGGAGGGGGGGGGGGGCTTGGCTGGAAATAAAGAACGCACCATGCACACTGCACACCACAGTGCACGTACCTCCCCCAATGGGCTGCAAAGACCGCCAGAGTCAAGTCAATTAAACGTGTGCGCATGCGGCAGATGTTCAGGCGCTGGCCCACTTCAACAAACGTGCATTGTGTGCATGACGCAGTGCGTAATGTGCGATTGCGCACGATGGGCTGCTGGTAGAGGAACGGTGTGAGCGTGAGCGGGTGCATATGAACATTCAGGGGGTGGGATTGAATGTGACACGAGGCAGGGGGCGCGCTGCAGCGGCTGAGGAACACGATGGGGAAGGGAAAAAGGAAGGGATGTGAGGGGGTGAGGACAGGTTTTGGCAGGCGAGCATGATGTGCATGTGCAGGGTAGCAGGGCGGCTGCGCAGCGGCGGCTGGGCAAGGCAACGCTCGCTCCACTTCACTTGGCAGCACGGCTATGCAGATGAGACAGAATGCGAACGGCCAAAGCAGGTCGGAGTTCGGTGGGTGATTTCAACACCCGAACCTGCCCGCAAGAGTGCAGTTCTTTGTGTCCAAGAAGACTACCCTACACTGCGCTGCGCTTGGCACATTGGCATTCCACTGCCTGACAGCATGGGAGGTCTCGTTCCAGCACGCATGGTCAACCTTGGATGCATCGCGCCGCCGCTGTTGATGCATGCACAGGTGCATGCAACCGTGCATGCATGCAGGTGGTGGGGTGCAGGTGGCTGCTCGTGGCGAAGGGCAGGTCAGTGAGCGGAGCAGTACTCCACTCACCAGCAGGGGCCAGCCTGCCACGTCAAGCGGCGCGCGCATGCGGTCGCATGCAATATGCATGTGGGATGCCATCATGTGCCAGTGACGATGCGTCATGCGTGGAGATTCGCATCAACCACACAGCAGGTGATTGCCAACAGGTAATGCAGGCAATTCAAGCTTAAAACGCTGAACCCCTGACCCCTAAAATCCAACCCTAGGTCATCCACCTAGTCCATCATGCAACCCGTAATCATCCTGCATACTCCATCCTCCATCACTGCGTTACTCCATTGCATCCTCCTGCATCACTACTTGGCTCCAGCATCCGCCATCCGCCATCCTCCATGGCTGCTTCATGCAACTCAATCTATCCTCCATTACATCCTCCTGCACCACTACTACTTGGCTCCAGCGCGCTGCTTGAGCTTGATGACCTCATCCACCAGCTGTATGCCGTTGCCGGTGTACGCGTTGGGCTTGCGGATCGAGCGTATCTCCGCCGCCACACGCGCCACCTCCGCCTGCCTCATCCCGTAGAGATACAGCTGCGTGGGCTTGACTATGAAGGCCTGCACTCCAGGGGGGAGCACGTACACCGCGGTACGGCTGTAGCCAACCTTCAGGCGCAGCGCAGCTGTTGGTTTCGGGTGCGGGTACGTCACGTTTTGCTTCTCGGTGTTGGTGGCCTCGAAGAACCAGGGCTTGGCGGGAGCCCCCCCTGGACCTGGCCGCAGCTTGCTGGGTCCAGGGGCGCGGGAGAGCACCGTGGGGTCATCCACGGGCTCCACGCGGTAGCCCACGCCCTTGATGACCAGCCCTTGCAGGAAGCCTTGGCTCACGCCCCGCACTGCGGACTGTACCTCCTCGCAAACCGCCGCGAAGCGCTGCTTGTGCGGGCTGACCACCACCAGCAGCGGCCGCGACGCTGGCTGCGCTGCTGCGGCTTGCTGCTGCTGCGAGGACGACGAGGGCGCTGCGGATTTTGCGGATGGAGGCGCTGCAGGAGGTGATGCGGATGAGGAGGCTGTTGGTGCTACTGGCACTTGCAGCACCTTGAAGGCGCAGAGACCAGTGGGATCGAGCTGTCGGCGGTCAAGCTTGAGCGAGCCTACTTTCCCGGACAACGCTAGCGAGGAGCCTTGCAGCTCGAGCGTTACGTCCTCAGGGAAGCGCAACACGCGCCGCTGAAGGGGCAGCAGCTTCTTGCTGCTTCCCTCAGCTTCCAGCTCTGCCTGGCGCGCAAGCGCGGTGGGTGACAGCAGGCGCTCGAACTCTGGCCAGGGCCGCGGCGGCGCTTGCCCGCTTCGCCGCGAGTAGGGCACGATCGGCTGCTTGACCTTGTTTGGGATGCGGTAGCAGCGGAGCTGTGTTAAGGAGAAGGCTGTGGCCGCGTGTGGCCAAGACTGCTGTGGTGGTGATGTGCTGCTCGAACAAGCGGATGACGAGCAGCACGGTTCAACCAGGGACAGGCTGCTGGGTAGCACGCCTGCACAGGCATCAGCACAACACACACATTTAGAAAAAGATGGCAATACATAGAGAGGTTCGCTGCGGCTTTTGATGCACGCGCAACTGATGGGGCCCTGCGTCGCTGAGCAATGGCAGCCCCACGCCCTGAATGCAATGCTATCACGTGAGCTCGCACATCCGCACAACACAAGAACGAAGACATACTATGCCAAGCTGACTGTGACTCACCTTGCAGGCCGCCAGGTACGCACGAGCGTGCCCCGTCCACAAGCCTTGCTGCGCTCCAAAAGCCCCGCTCGATGCCTTGGACAGCGCCTCGCCCCAGTGTGGCAACAAGCAAGCCGCTCATGGTTGAGCACCTACCGCTACAAAGAAAGCCGGATAGATGTTTTCATAAAACGAGCGTGGCAAAAGTCGGTCAGCCCCGCAGATAAGCTGGCGTGCTGGGCTACGTGCAAGGCGAAATTGAACTCAAGTGCACATGTAACTCCAACTAAGTATGTTCGCGATTGACTTTCGTGTGTGACACACAGCTGGTTCACAACCCTCTTTCACGCTGGTCGACGTGCATCAAAAATCGCGATGCAGCCCACCAAGACGTGATGGGCGCTTTTCAACATTCCAGACAGCCCACACATTTTGAGTGTTTACAACACTTGCAAAGCGTTTGTCAGTATGCTTTTGTTGTCCACATCCGCGTGCATCCGTGTGCCTGATTCTCATACTGCCTCCGACCAAGCTCATAGGGAGATGGTTGTGCCAACTCTGCCCTGATACAGCTTAGTTGGGCACCTGTGTCATGTCCAGCACCGAAAAGCCTCGTTCAAGGCTTCCTGCATGGCCACCGCCTCCCAGCCCTCGGCGCCAACTTGATGATGACGAGGGTGACCCTGCGACTTCCCGCGGAAAGCTGACCACCAGCAGGCGTGCGCATGACGCCTCGGGCTGCTCCCGCGTGATTGCCACCATCATCAGCAAATATAAAACCACTTTTCAGACAGCCATCTCAGGTGAGGCTCCAGCGGCGGCCCGCCGGCCCCCAGCCTAAGGTCCATCCTCCACACTCGGTCCTGACGACTGAAACAGTGTGCCCCACAGGGTGGTGTATCGACTTCCTTAGTGAACAAAATATGGCTCTTTTACAAGCCAGCCACAAAATGGCCTGGCCCGCCTGTGGACTTGAACGCCCAATTTGTTGCCTCGGGGTTGTACAGCCAACCATCTTTCCCACATCAATCCTCATTCACACCTTCCAGGGCATGTCAGCGACGGAAAACGAGCAGCAGTGTCGGCAGCAGCATCCACCGGCGGCGGGTCGTCCAAGCCGCGCGACATGGACTCCGCCGCGTTCGCTGGTTTCGGAGCCTGCGTCAGCGAGCTGCAGTTCTACCTGCAGCTGCTGCAGGCGACCGCGGAGGGCGGCAGGCGCGCGCAGCTGCACATGGACGCAGTAACAATTGACAACGCCGCTGGATGGGACGTTGACTCTGACGACGGTGACGCGGACGCAGGCGCGGATGCAAAGGAGCCTGCAGCAGAGCCTGAACGGCTGCTGGCTGGCGAGCATCGACAGTCGCGGGCTGTGCAGGGGTGAGAATTCAGCTGCCGGTGGTGCTTACCCAAAAGCGAGTGCGCCCCGTATGTGTGCAAGTCTTGCCTAGAACCTGATTCTCGCGTGCCAGCAGTCAAGCATTTGTTGTTTGGACGAGAAAGGTTACACAGCGAAGGCTCCGCTGCCGAAGCACGCACGAGCATGACAGGCAAGAGTGATCAACAGCATGCACACTCTGCACAGTATGGCAGTGTGTGTGCTGCATGTGCTGTGTGCAGTGTGGGGTTGAGCATCTCGCCTGGCTTGCACACCGGGTGGCGCTAAACCTTCAACCACCAACCCTGAACCTCTTGGATTGGCGCTCCACTAAACCACGTGCATGCTGTGCGCGCAGGGAGTTTGACACTCAGGAGCTTGGCATGCTCACTGAATCCGCCGAAGCTGCCACGCATGCACACGCCTCGCTATGGCCGCGGATGGAACCTCAGTACTCTGAGCATGACAACACTGGGGAGCATGAGCAGGCGCTAGAGCCAGAGTTCGAGCCAGATGCCTCTGTCCACCGCCACCGCCACCGCCGCCACCACTCGGAGGCTGTGGTGAGCAGGCCATCCGCAGCGCACGCCACCGCTGCCGGTGACGATCCCCGTCCGCATAACGCCAGATCTCGGTCCGCAAGCGTGCCTTTTGGCGTGCTGCTGCAACAGATGCTGGCCGCGCTGCCGACCGATCTGGGTCACCACCATTACCAGCCCGACGGCGGCGACGGCAACGACACTGGCGGTGGTTCCGCCAGCGCCAGCGCCAACGCGTTATTCGTGCGGGAGCTACTGGAGGGGGTGGCGGCGGCGGCGGCGCGTGCGGCTGCCGCTGCTGAGGAGCTGGGACTGCTGGACGGTGCTGAAGACGATGATGCATATATGGAAGATGATGATGCGTATGTGGAAGGCGAAGCGAATGATGCAAATGAAGAGGGCGATGATGCAAACGTTGAGGACGATGAGGCAAATGCAGAAGCCAAAGACCCGCGCTTGCCGTCCCCGCAGGACACGATTACCGAGGGACACCAACTGCAACAGGACTGCCACCACACTGTCGCCGATCGCACCGGTACTATCACCCACGCTGATGATGGCAGCAGCAGCGTTCGCGGCAGCAGTACTGACAGAAGCGTGCGAGGTGACGGTGCCGCTGACGACAATGATGCTGACGCTGACGCTGACGATACATACAATGGTGACGCCGCCATCCTGCCGCTGACGAGAGCAGAGGACAATGGCAGTACCAAAAGTACAGAAAACGCCATCCCCTCGCCGCATGGCGTGCCGCGGCCACTGCTGCTTTCGGGACCCCAGGCCAGTAGCGGTGATGGAGGTAGGGAGGAACGTACTGCTTGCAGTTCCGGCTCGGACGATTCGGACGACGGGGGGGAGTACTGCGCATACAAGGAGGACGCGCTGCCCAGCAGCAGCAGCCAAACGAGCAGCTTCCTCACCCACCGCTTCGCATCACACCTCTCACACCTCTCGTACTTCCCGCACGACGACGACCTGCTGGCCAGCCGTACCGCTTCATCGTTGTCGGCGGTATGGGATCCCTCCAAGTCAGCGCTGCCAGGGCAAACACTTCATGAGGAGGAGAAGCTGCACATGACGGTCACAGATGCATCCAACACAGTATCCCATACACCAGCATCGGAAGTCGTGTCGTCAGGGGGGCTGGTGGCGGACGAAACCGTACAGCTGTCTTTGTCGCAGTGCTCATCACCCCAGCAACTGCCGCTACCCCAGCGGGTACAGCCCCCATCGCCATCATCATTATCCTCACCGTCGCCGCCGCCGCTGCCTCAGCAGCATCAGCATGTAGCGCCTGAGCAACAGCAACAGCCTGAGCAGGAGCAGTGCCAGCAGGTGCGGGACGTGCTGCGGAGCTGGGTATGCTCCCTGCAAGAGCAGGTGGCGGCGCTGCTGCACCCAGCTGATCACCCTCTTGCCACACCCGAGCCCGCGTCCTTGTCAGCGTCCGTGTCAGCAGCGCCGTCAGCGCCACCAAAGTTGCAGATGCAACCGTCGCCGCCGGCGCAGCTGAGCAGTGGCAGCGGGCGCGCTGCCGTCACCACCGCCTCCGGTGGCAGCCGTGGTGGTGGGGGTGGCCAGGGAGGGATGGCGGGCGTGTGGCGTGAGCTGCTGCTGCTCAAGTCCATCCTGGACGCAAACACCGCCATCGACACGTACCTGCGCGTGCCTGCGCACACCTAGCAGCCGGTGTACCAGGGTCGAGGGTAGCCGGTTTTCAGGGTTTAGGGCGTCTGGGTTATGGACTTCTGGTTCTGGCGCAAAACACGCCATGGACACGTACCTAGCAGCAGCGCAACCGGTGACGTCGTGATCCTCCCAGATGACGGCACTGCAATGCTGCATGCTCCCTCTGCGGTACAATCATTGCAGTATGATTCATCATCCGGTATTACCACCATGCAATAACATGATGTGTTGCGTATGGCACCTTCTGTGTGCTGCTGGCCATTCAATCGTTCAGGCCGGCTTGACTGACTGAACAACGCAACTCCGAACATGCAACTCACCTGAAACTTTTTCAAACCGTGAGCCGTGAATCCGCAACGCTTCTTCCATGGCGGCTGCAGGAACCTCACCGGCAGCAAGCTGTTTCTGCTTCCGCCTCCTTTGCGTGTGCAGCACTGCATGGCGCAAACACGCGCGGTTGAGCGATTTTCAAGCGGGTCAAGGCGAGGAGCCAGGCATGCACAGCGCATGCATCGACCCATGGTGCATGAGGTGGCTGGTGCATGCCGCATGCCCTGTTGTCCGTTCACACGGGGGTGCTGTCTTCCCAAGCCGCCTTCTCGTCCATCTGGACTAGCAGCGGCTTGTGTAGGGTGTGGCCAGCCTCTCAGC
>BDDA01001883.1:0-10115 GCA_001662385.1 Chlamydomonas asymmetrica | reverse complement strand
CAGGCTAAAATGGCCATGCACCCCCAACAGCACTTGTTTCATGCTGAACTGGAAGAGGGAGAGTCAAAGGCGACGCAACTGAACTTGTCCGCCCCTGCTGCAGGGCAGGACTACTGATGCGGAACGGGCCAGGCACACGTGGCCGACGTGCTGCGCTGTGAGCCTGAACTGCCGGCGACGCTGTGCGACGTGCACAGCAACAACAGCACACCGATTTGTCGTTCATGCAGCGCGTGTTACAGGTGGGGGGTGCCAGCAGACACCTAGCTAGCAGCGTTCCATCGCTGCGCGCTGCACGCATACAGAGCACCAGAGCGATGCATGCTTGCCAGCAGCACTGTGGTGTCAGGTGCAGTAGGTTGGTTCGCCAAAGGTGACGGCGGGATCCGAGGTAGCACGACCGGCACGATTCGGAGGCAGCCAGCATGACCTTGGAGGGTGCACAATATACACATGCGATTGGCATTTCAGCCATATGCTAGTGTTGAAAGCATCACGCAGGTGCTCATGAGCGCTGAACACGTGTGCAAGTTGTGAGGCAGGTGGGCGTAGGATAGCCCCATATAGCATAGCGGTCAAAAGCCAACACCTCACATCACAAGCATGTTGCATTTCCTTGAGCAGTTCGGGTTGGTGCAGATGGGAAGATGAAGGGGGAAGAAGCCACGCAAACGCAATATGCGAGAGGCAGGCAGCGGTGCGACAGGGATGTGCAGCAAGATGGATAACACCAACAAAACACACCCTGCGAGACGTCTATAAGGCTTTGACATATGCTGTATGGGGTCTACTATAAACAAAGTGCTTCTTCACATTCGAGAAATCTTTCCCGAACGCTGGTCACCGAAACCAAAATTGTGCCCCCTGGCAACTGGACCTGGTGTCTGGTTGAGGAGGATGGCGACTCATCCGATGGACACAACCTCCAGATGAATGAAGGAACATATCGTTGTATGGAACGATGGGTGGGTCAGATAGTCCAGCTCATATGCGCCAGCGCATGTTGCTGACAAAGCACAACGCGCCGTCTCAGTCCAGGCAGCCTATGCCCAGTTGTTCTGCCGAGCTGAGCTCTGCAAGGACTTATATGCGCCCAAGGCCAGGACTGACAACAAGAGGAAAGGAGACAGGAGAAGAAGAAGCGGCGCCACAATCGTGTTTTCCAACGCCGTTAAGTTGAGGCGCACGGTCACAGCCTTGGGCTTGCTGTCGGCCTTGGCAGCAGGGCTGAGGGTGGTCAGCAGCACGGAGGACGACATGACCGCCTGTACAGGTGCAGCCCATGTGCATGACGTTTAGTAGCTGCATGCCAAGCACCATTGTTGGTGCACCACAAAAGCCCCACTGATAGACGCTATTGACGGAACCCCTCAACCTCAGCCCGCAGTAAGCTCCGGTGCTGTGTAGCGCGAGATACATAGTGGTGTCAGGTGAGCGAGGGCGTCAACCGTGTGTTTCTCACCTTTGACAAGAAGCTGAAGCTTTGACACCTTTGACAAGAAGCTGAAGTGGCGACTGAGTGAACGCGAGGGACAGTCAGCGACACAGAAGGACGTTTGTTGTAGGCAATTTTCGAGGACAGAGGGAGTTTACAGAAAGCTCCGTAAGCGTGGTCTTTAAGTGCTTGCTGAGTAGGCTGGGAGGGCTGACGTGGCTGGGATTGATTGACTCAATGCACCAACTACCAACCACTTTCCTTACACCAGACTGGAACGTCAGACTGGAGCAGCGCCCTGACCTTGTCACAGGAAAGCCAGTGAGCCACCACGCACTGCACTGCTACAAACGTGGGAAAACGGCTCCATGGTTTGTCGTTAGTTTCCACTTCTGGCAGTGGACTGTCAAGGACTGTGCCTCGGAGTGCGCCGGATAAGAACAAACTTTGGTTATCCAGTATGCAAAGGCAGGCAGGCACGATAACAGTAAGCAAGGTGCGGCAGCACGACGGTTTTATCGGTAAACAAACTGACTTCACCCTGTCCTGGGGGAGGCACATAGCGCCGTCAGAAAGGCATGCAGCTTGCAGCACACACATTCACCACGCTGAAATCAGACAGCGGCCCTGGATCCACTGTCAGCTTGACCATCGCTCTAGCGGCGGTGGAAGGATTGAACGTTGGCGCAAGATGCGCCTGAAGGCTGGGGCATAACAGCAGAGGCCCTCTTGCCGCACAAAAAGGACACTGCATTGCCTCTGTGAGCGTGGTTGCACTCCACCAGGCCACAACACCACTCCCCTGTCGGCAGCACTACTCGCTCAGAGAAGGAGTTCTACCGTCAGCACAACACGCACCTGCCGGCAGTGAGCAGCTGGCTGCGGTGCTGCTGCCCTCACCCTGTCAACAAAACGTGTGGTGTCAGAACATGAACCGGGGTTCTTGCACGCAGTGCTGGTTGCAGGCCACACCTGTACTCTGGTTTCGCGCAGTTTCGGGCACGCATTGCCAAGAATGGCATCGAGCTTAACACAATACTGGGTTCGGCGCATCATAGGCAAGGCGCCGCTCCTTGTTCACACCCACGCCTACCGCTGTACTGTTGCGGCATGCGCATGCGCGCGACGCTGGCCGATCGCAGCTAGGGTTGCCCCCCCCCCTCCCCCTTTCCAGCTGGCACATTTCAACAATAATTGCCGTTGACGCGGACAAGCGTTGTGTTGTGTTGTGTTGCTATGGAATTGTGGAGGCGTGCTGGGTGGCTGAGCGATGAGGGTGGATGTGAGGCAGCATGCACCATGGATCTTGCTACTGAGTAAATAAGTAAAGTAGAGTGGCTACACAGGGCGCACGGCGCACACTGAGTAGTACTGGCGCTTCGACCGTGGATTGGGTTGCGCCTGGGGCATGCAAATACATGCAAAACAACCGCGGGCATGTTGCGCGCCCTCACCTGCACCGTCCGCCGGCGCCATACGTACTTGACAGGTGGTGCCAGCAGAGCGGTTGCTGCAGCTCACCTCAGGCGAGGGCACGATGATAAGGTGAGAGATGCAATACGCTATGTCAGGCGCTTCAGGCGGGCAGCGGTTTCTATGAGGTACTTGGGGGGTATTCGTTGTACTTGCGCATGCAAACGCACAGACACCAAACTCTCCACCTTGAAAAACAGTCAGTTTTTGGCGCGTGCGGTGCTCTTGCTGGACTACTTTCTGCACTACATGCCACAAGTATTCGAGGAGTGAGTTAAGCAGCGGGCAGAGGTGCTGTGACCAGCAGGAGGTTGCGACATGACCGCTGTGGTGCGCGTGGTCAGAAGCTGGGCAACACTCCTCCTCGGCTCCTTTCAGTGCAGGTGCAAGGGGCTTCACAAACCGTCAGTCGAGCTCTCGAGCGCACGGGGTTTATCAACCCTTAAACCATGCGCACCAGCACGAGCGCAATTGCTTGTTTTCCATGTGCTGCAACAGAACAGCGTTACAGGAAATGTGCTTAAAATATATATGTGTGGCTTGAGTGTTGACTGTGGGCCTGGCTCGTTCCGTTGGCGTGGTCATGCTGACAAAGCAATCGGTTGGGTGCATGTACAGTGTCAAGCTGGAGACCTGACCAGGGCGAAGCCAGCCAGTTGGTTACAACCAGGCTGCCGTGCCCTGGTTATCTGTGGTTGCTTTTGCATGCCTGTTCTTGTTTCCGAACCATCACCACAGCGGACCTGGACCAAACACGCGTGTAGCAAAAGAAACCATCCCAGCAACCCAGCAGCAAACTTCCACCTCGTAATATGGCCGTGAAGTGCTTTGCTGCTTGTTTTGGTGTGCCTCTACAGCACAGCCGAGGTAAAATGCACAAACCTGAGTAGTGTGGCTCTGTGTTATGGTGTTTGGTGTTGGCAGGGGCCAAGTGGCAGAGTAAACAGTGACAGTGACAGTGCTGTCGCGACAACGTAGACAACCAGTCCTCAATCAGTTCCTGCGTTTTTTCACATTTTGAAAACACTATTAATGCTGACTAAAGGACATGAGAGAAGAGGGACATTGTTCCTGGGTCGAAGCAAAGCTTCCTTCGCCTCTTGTGAACCAAATCAAACCGCCTGGCTGCCAACGTACGCACCACGCTCTCATTTTAGGTCCCGCGCGGGACTGCTTAGGTCCCGCGCGGGTCATTCTCGTGTCCAGCGTGTTTGCTCCAGCAGCGTGTTTGCTCCAGTGTCAAGAGGAGGGATAAGCCCCCGCTGGCGAACGGGAGCCTGAAGCACGCTGAGGACGCAACCATGGTAGGTCTGGAGGTAGAGAGCAGAAGGACTAAAACTTGCAAAAACACACTGCGAACTTCTGTGGAGTCTTGTTAACTCTTGCGAAGTTTGCGACCGTACCCTGCACTCTGGCGTGCAGGAACTGTACAGGTCGATACCGATTGTCTTTTGCGGCAACTGTAATACTTCCTCGTTCACGGCTGTGGGTCACGACACGGATGGGTGTCTCCTCTGCTGACCATCCCTCTGTTTGCAGCCTTTGCTCCACTTCAGGCTGCTCACAGAAGGCGTAGCGATTGAGCGCCAGGGGTAGGCTGGATGTCTCTTTAATACGCAGGTGAGTGAGCCACTTGCGCGGGTACATTTTGCTCGCTTGCTCTGCTTTCCTGTGCTTTCTCGGCAAAGGAAGTGGTTGGGTTGCGCCAACACGTTTTACCTGGAGCCATCAACAACTACAGCCTCCTTAGTTTCCTCTGCTACCCTGTAAGTTGTGACAGATGTTTTGGAGTGCCCTGACTTGCCATTCTCCGACTTTTACTCCTCAGGCGAGTCCGGGCCCAGGTTGTGAGGTTCTGCTTGGCGCTGCTGGCCTTTTCCAACATGTGGCAGCACCGCAGCTCGGCTCTCCAACGTCCTGTAAGGTTTCTGGACAGTTCAAGCTGCAAGTGCAACGGGACCTGAACGCTCAGCGGTCGTCGCAGACAATACGTCCAGCGCATCTGCAGGAGCCAGCGCGTTTTGAGGATTCCTTTCCAAGGTTATCCGAGAAGTGTCAAGACCTTGCACCTGGTGGCTTGTTGCACGATGTGCTTGAGCTTGCTTGTGAGGGTTGGTGATGCAGCGGACTGGGCGCTACGGTCTGGATGGAACAGGCGCAGAGCGATTGTGGGAAGGTCCTGCTCTGAGAGTTGCTGACAGTCTCACCTGTCCGACTGTCGTGGACTCTCACCGCATGGGAACTTTGAGCACCATGTCTTCACCACATTGTCTTGCAGGCAGATTCCAAGCACGCAAGTAGGGTTTGGTGTGCTGCATGCGCACCCTCCTTGCTTGACCGCTTGCGCTGAGCAAGTTTTCGCATATAGGACAGCAGTAGTACCTGCTTCTTATCCATGTTTCCCCATCGTCAAGAGTCAAGGGCATACGGTTGTCCTGATTGCCCCGATTCGCCAGCCTCTTTGTCAAGCCTCATTGTCCTTCCCAACTCCCACCTGCCCTGATTTCGGAGCGTTACACCCAGTTGCATGCAGCAACTATCAGTGCTCCCCTTGTGGTGTGGGATGGTGCACCATACAGAATATATGCATGTGTGGGTTGCCGGCTGCCCTCCCCGCTGGCGCTCTTCCTTTGAGGCATTCGCCTCTGTGTGCTGCATGTCAAAGTGGGAGCTGCACCTGCTGCAGCCGTGTTGCTTTCCTCGTTCAGGTTTGCGCCTTGCCAGCACGTGATTGGTTTTTATTCACGCATGGCGGCCTGCACGCGACATCGACCGTGCGGGCCAGGTGGTGGGTGTGTGGGCCGCGCTTCCTAGGCCTGCCTGCCTGCCGCCAGCAGTGCACCATGTCGGTGGGTGTGTGCACGGAAGGGTAGCCGATATGGCAAGCTGCTGATTCACGTATGTTGGTATGTGCATGCGCACCGGCGCGCATGCAGGCAGGCCATCTCATGGCAGACATTTCTTTGAGCGCGAGTGTGGGTGCTGTCACAACGCGTGAGCGAGTGGTTTATGATGGCCCTGCAGCTCACGCACGCGTGACTGCAGACGGGTGAGGGGAGGGGGTGACGGGGGGGGGGGAAAGCGAGGGTGAGACGCACCACCCCAAACGGATCACTTCTGGCCACACCCTGGATGTGGCCTCCCTATATGTATTTGTACCGCTCGCCCCTGCGTACGTTACGCTACCTACGCTAGCACCCGTCACTGTGCCTGAAGTATTTGGGATGGCGGATTCGGCTGCACGCAGACTACTGCGCGTGCTGGCATAGTTTCTTTGTTGCGCGGAACGGAGGTGGTGTTCGTTAATTGTTTTTAGATGTGCTGGTGTGTGGAGCCTGTCTCTGCTGAGGGGGGCGCTGAGGTGTGCCATTGAGTGGCAGAGCAGCCCAGTTGCGTGCAGGATACTCAGTCGGACGCTACGAAGCGCCCACAGTCTCTGCGTGCCTTTGATGTTGAACAGACGGACAAGTACCGTACTTGCGTATGAGATCCCAGGGGCTTTAAACTGCAATGCCTGTATAGCCATACATGAATACCGTGGTACGTTGTGCAGCGGTGCTGCTGGTGATGCGCGCGTTCTGCAGCGTGATGCTGAGACGGCTGAGCACTGCTGCCAGCGGTGCTTGCGCTTGCACGTACATGCGCACATGATCGAATGACCATGCTGCTAGCGCATGTGGTGGGCTCTCCAGGCAGCTTTATGCGCTGCACTCGTGCTGCTACACAGCCGTCAGCGTTAGTGGGCTTGCTGCATTGCCTGCACACACTGTGCAGAGTTAGGTGACGTGATGCAGGTCGTATCGCCTTTCCCGCCTGCGCCTGACGCCACGTATGGTGGGTGGGGGGCGCTGGGAGCCTGCTGACCGCGCTCCCTGTGGCAAGTGTGTGCCATGCGTCAGCCAGTGCACGGTATATGGTGCAGTGTAGGTGCTGAGGGACCCCTGGCTGGCTGGCTGTCCAAGACGCAGATAGGCAGTGATGTGCAGCCTGGGAGGTGAGGCAAGGCGCTGGCCACGGGTGCCCCACCAAGGGCACCAATTGAAGCGAAGGCTCCGTGCTGCTGGCGTTGTGCCGCCGCGCTAGCTGCGCGCGAGCGTGTTGGCCTTGCTGTGTAGCGTAGTGATGCTTACAGGCCCCCACTAGCGCTTGTAGGCGTGAGCCTTGGTGTGGGAGTGAGGAGCGGCCGCAGGGTGCAGACATGCAGACATGGATTTATGTATACGTATGGTGTGCTTGTTGTCACAGGTGCGTAAATCAGATACGGGGCCAGATGGGGTGAGGACACCGACATGGCACGTGTGTCCAAAACTCCAAATACAGAGTGCGACACGCGCATGAAGGGTAAAATCAGGTGGCAGGGAGTGCGGACTAGGCAGCAGATAGCAGATAGCAGGATGTTTTTGAAGGAAAGCTTCCGGTGGCGGGGAGCATGGAAGGAGGGGTATATATACTAGATACCTTGGTGCCGTATTGACGGATCCACGCACAGTCCACGCAGCATAGCTTGAGCTTGTGTTTAATCAGTTCACAGGTAGCATGCGCCTGACGCTCGCTTGTACCTTGTTGGCTTGTGCAGTACGCCCGCACTTACGGTACCGGCACGAATCATGCATCAGAGCCTCGCAAGCCATGTTGCACGTTGAGCGGCAGGTGCGGGAGAGCGTGGAGCGAGGGGGGGGAATGCGCAGGTATGGCCGGCATAGCGTACGATAATGGTCGTATAGCCATGTGAGCATGAGAGGGAAGACAGCAATGTGTAATGTTACGGGGGCGGGGCAGGAGCGGCGGGGCACGGGGCAGGGCGGTGGCCACCCTGAGTGGTAGGCAGCACACCACTCCCGGTGAGGTGAGGTGCGAGGACTCATGGTGCGGGGAGGCAGGTTCATGTGCATCCAATTGGAAATGAAGCATCAGATGAGAGTGCTGCTGATAATGAATGCATTCAAGGCGTTGGTCATAAGGCCAAGCAACACATAAGGCACATGTTACGCATGTATCAATGTATGGTCTCGCTCCACATCGCGTCGCGTCATCGCACCACGCAGCGCGTGCCGAGGTCTTGCATGCATGCATGCGGCCGCAGCGGCAGTGGCAGTGGCAGTGGCAGGCCACCCTGATGGCGCCACGCGCCTCATGATGCTGGCACAGGTAGGTGCTGACAATGCCGCACACAGCCCACCTTGGGGGTCAGCCACCTATGGCTTGACCGCACCCAACGGTTGCGCTATCGCCATGCGACATCTGATGAAGGTCGGGAAGCTGCACGGCTAGCTAGCGGGGCCATGTCATGCCATGTCATGTCATGTCGTGACCCAAGTGGCCAGCAACACCTTACCAATGTGTGCGCTGTGCCTTCCATCCGTTGGTTGCTTCCAAATCATCAATAGAGCGAACTGCACTGCACGCTTGATGAAGGGCACACACAGACGACCGTACTTCCACACCCACACACCTCACACCTCACACCTCACACCTCACACCTCCTAAAACCTGTGTGCAAGGGCGTGTAAGCCGGACGACAGCCGTGATGCAGGTCACAGGTTGCTCCTGCATGACACCGCAAAGCGGTGCCCGGGCGTGTCCACGAACGCATGCACGCAGCGCCCCACGCTGGCGCGCTTGCACAGGTCACTCATGGTCACAGCGCCGTTCGTGCCGCTGCCGACGCCGCTATTGCGGCAGCGGGCCAGCAGGAATGTGCCTGAGGCCCATGCGCCCCCCTTGAGGCTGTACAGGTACAACTCCACTGAGCGGTTGCCGGGAGACAGGCCTGCGCGCAAGGCAGCAACACCGCAGCGGCAACACGGCAGCAGCGGCTCAGCTCGCTCAGCAGTGAGGGGGCGCACGGGCCACGCGGCTTGATGAGTCAGGCCTTGCAGCACACCCACCAGGCAGGGGCAGCACTGGGGGCAGCGGCAGGGGCAGGCAACTCGTATGTGAGGCAGGGAGGGAGGGAGGGCAGGAGGGAGGGAGTGCGCCGCTTTGCAGCGCTCAGCGCTGGCCCCTCAGCGCAGACGCACATCACGGCACGGGAAGGGGCCTGACGTATGGGGCGACTGTCAGGGCAGCACACCGCCCCTGAACTGGCTGGCACTCCCCCATACAGCCCACCGTGCCACGCACACACGCACACGCACACGCACACGCACATGCACATGCACACAGGTTGCATGCAACCAACCCCACCTGCTCTTGCTGACAGCGCCACAAGCTTGTTGGGCCGCGACGCGCTGGTCGTGATGTCAGTGGCGCCACTGACAGTAGCGTTGGTGCCGCCGGCAACCCCCCGGCCATCAACCCCACTGCTGCCGCTGCTGCCTGGCCTGGGCGGGGGTGCAGGCGGGGGCGGCGGCGACGGCGGCGGTCGAGGCGGGAAGTACGGTGGTGTTGATGGCACCAGCGGCGGTGGTGCACCGGGGGGTGGCCGCCTGCTGCGCTTGGCGGGTGGTGGAGGCAGGAGCGGCGGCGCAGGGCCTTCAGGCCCCGCTGGCACAGCAGGCTGCAGTGGTGTTTGCGGTGGTGTCGGCTCGTAGGGAGTGCGAGGCGCATAGGGGGGCAGGGGTGCGGCAGGCGCTGCCTGCAGCCTGCGGCTGAGGCGCGCGGGTGGAGGTGGCGGTAGCAGGCCGTAACGGCTCAGCAGCTCCAGGGGCTGCTGGCGGGGTGGTGGTGGTGGTGGTGGTGGGATATCTACAGGCGGCTGCACAGCGTCTGCTGGCGACACCAAGCGGGCTGGTGGCAGCGGCAGTGGCAGTGGCAGTGGGGGTTGAGGGGCATTTGGCGACGACCCAGGGGCCAGCGCTGGCGGAGACGGCTGTGAGGTTGGCGGTGAGGGCAGTGGCAGTGGTGGCGGTGGTGGGGGTGAGCCTGGCATAGGTTGGGGTGCCGGCAGGGGTGAGGGGCGTGGCGGTGATGGCGGGCGTGAAGGCTGCTGGGGTGAGGGCCGTGGTGAAGGCGAAGATGGTGGTGCTGGCACAGGTGGCACTGGTGGCAGTAATGGCGGCGCAGGCGCGAGTTGTGTAGATGCCAGCTGTGCTGGTGACCCGAGTATGAGGCTGGCTGGTGGGAGGTGTGCTGGCGGGCGTGGTGTGACTTGTAGCTCAGGTGGCGATGAGTACATGAGCGGCGCGCGAGGAGCACGCAGAGCTGGGGAGGGGGAGGGGAAGGGGGGCGATTGCGGTGTGGGGTATAGAGGTTGTGGCAGTGGGGG
>BDDA01001882.1:0-10122 GCA_001662385.1 Chlamydomonas asymmetrica | reverse complement strand
GAGTGAAAGTAATAGTCTTAAGTTGTTGCAAGCTCGCTCCATCCACGCTCCGCAACGCAACCCCAACCAGCTCCGCAACGCAACCACCACAAACACTTGAGGCTGCTACCGCACATACGAACGGCAACCTTACCTGTATGGGGTCTCACTAGTCTCACAGTGTGCGTGTGGGTGTTGCTGAGAAAGTCTATCTATATATTGCGCATGGGTCTATTGCCTCACAGGTCACCTCGTGCGTAGACACGGATGGTCAAGGCACCTACACCTCCAGCATTGCCGCAGGACGCCACAACATCACCGTCGCCTGGCCTCCAGGCTTCAAGTACACAATATCAGGCATGGCACCTGGCGCCTCACTCGCAATGTACAAGGTCATGTGGGCCGGCCTTGGCACGGTCGCTGACATCATCGCAGGCATCGAGGAGGCCTACAAGGACGGTGCGTGCATGATGAGTTTTTTTTTTTTTTCGGACGGGAAAGGTTACATAGCGATGGCTCCGCTGCCGAAGCAGGCAAGAGCAGGACAGGCAAGGCCGACCCCCAGCACCCTCAGAAAACCCGGCCAGGACAGGGACAGGGACAAGGACGGGAGAAGGAGGAAAGCCACAGCGAGAACCAGGAAGCGAGGCACGCCACAGGGGCAGACAGCACGCAGCGGGCAAGACAAGCAAGGAGGAACCAAGCAGGCCCGAAGGCCGTCCGAAAACCCACACAAATGAGTGCCTCCATATGCCATGCATTGGCAGCTTGTGCGTACGGTCGCAGTTTGGCATGTGACAGTCAGATCATCCAGCTGCAAGCAGCACCTTGCAGCTGCAGTCGTGCATGCTGCTGCGTCGCATGTGCAATAAATCCCCCTGGTCCCCATGTTACCAGCACATAGCATGATAGCAAGGCCGCCTGGTGCACTGGTGCGCACTACTGCCACACTGTGACTCTCAGTGAGAGAGAGAGAGAGAGACAGACAGAGGGATGGAGATGTTACATCACCCGGCCCAGTATAGCCAGAGGCTCGGACCAAGGAGACGTACTGGGGGCAGGCATTGGATACCATGCGGCAGTGCGATGAATGCAGCATGAACCCAAGGCTGTAGCTTGTGTTGTATGCGTGAAGCTTGTGTTGTGTGCGTGCGTTCTGCTGCTACATACTGCGTGTTGTGGCGCGTGCATCGCCTTTCGGATCCCAAGCTCCTGTGAACACTTCACCACCACACCATATTGCGCCTTGTACCACAGGCTCATGGCATACTTGGGTCTCATACAACATTGTATATTGTATCATACCCATGCCCCACCTGCCTGTTCCCATAACATCCTTAATGCTGCAGGCGTCGACGTTATCAATCTCTCAATAACAGATTATGGCGGCGGGAAAACGTACTTGGATGACATTGAGCTTGCCCTAAAGACCGCAGCAGCGGCAGGCGTTTTCGTCTCCGCTGCAGCGGGCGACTTCTACTTCCCTGATGCCTCAATGTACTACCATCCACTCAATGCATCCACCCTGGACCACGACTCACCCTGGGTCACCACGGTTGCCGCCGGCACCACACCTGCATTGCTCATCGCAACTGTGACGGCATGCTCGGGCAGCGGAGCAGTAACGACCTGCGTCAATGCCAGTGGCGTGTCGATAACGTCTTTCGGGATGCCAAGCACCCCACTGGTGCTGGGAGCCGATGCGGGCCTACCCGGCATGTCAGAGTCGGTGAGTGTGAGAGCGCTGAAGCGTGTAGCGTCAAGCAGGGCAGCTAGCCAGGCGAGGTCATCACGACGTGTGTGTAGAAATGCCTGGCTTGGATGTCACCGCGCATGCAAGCAAGCACGCGCTCATGCTGCTGAGGCCTGAGGCAGGATCTCTGGCGAGGACAGGAGGGACTCAAGGGGACCAGCATGGAGGGAAGCATGCGCATTGTTGAGCCACCTCAAGTTTCAATCGCCTTGTCGTCATGCTCCTTAGCTGTCATGCGTTTGAGCATGCATGCACATCAAGCTTTTTTATCAACCGCTCTGCTTGAATTCTGCTTGTTTCTCTGCCTGCCATCAATACGGTACAAATACCGCTACTGAACCTGTCGCTGGCATGGCCTTGGATTCTTGTTGCCAAATTGACACGCCGTTGATTTGCTTTGGCGCACACATGTTCAGGCGCGCCTGTGCAACGGAAGCTCGTTGGATCCGGCAAAGGTGGCGGGCAGAATCGTGTTTTGCGACGTGGGGGTGAACCTTTCTTTGTTCAAGAGCGACGCGGTCCAGGAGGCTGGCGGCGTCGGCATGGTGCTGGGAAATGTCGCTGGCGGCTCCAACAATTTGAGGGTGGGCGTGGTGAGTTATTGATCGTGCTGAGAGTGTGCTGCGGTGATAATCACACGAGCAGCGTGTGGCGATAGAAAGCTAGAACGATGAAGGTCACAGCTTGCTTGTGCATTACTCTACGTCTTAAAGTTTCTGAGCTGCTGTCGGCACGCTCAAAGGACTTCCTTTCGTGTGCATCGTATCCAAAGGCTGACTTCCATGCCGTCCCCACCATCCACTTGGACATCGCCAGCGCCTCCCTCATACGTGCAGTGGCAGCCGCGGCCGGAGCGACCGCTAGCTTCACCCCCTACACACTCAACTTCTCCTCCCCCGCCCCATACGTATCGGATTTCTCCAGCCGCGGACCTTCCTTGGTTAACAACGGCGACATCCTCAAGCCGGTGAGCTGAGCACGGGCTGAGGACAGGCCGCCCTTCCACCAAGCTGCTAATCATGTTTTGACGGCCATCCAGATTCTGCCGCTTCCGGTACATGGCTGTACATTCCACCCACCACCCACCACCACTGGCGCGTTCCGAGTACAAACGCTTGTTGCGATTTCGGTTGTTAATGTTCTGGTTGGGGTGCTGCATGGAGTACATTATAGGCGTAACGTTGTCTTTGCAGAGGCCAGCCTGGTGGCCAGCGGTGCTGGGCATACACGCGGCTCATGCTTATGTTGTGTTCCTGTCTGTCCGTGTGTATATATGCTGGCAGCGTTGAGGCAGTTGCCATGCGCATGCGCTTGCCATGCGCACGGCCTACCTGCTGGCTGCTATGGTATGTATACACCCATCAAGTCACGGCACATCCCGTCACCGTACATGGCAGATAACCAGCAGGACCTTGCTTGCAAGCCAAAAGGCCCACCCTCCCTACCTCTCGGTCCCCAAATTTGAAGTTCAGGCAACATGTGCATATGGTGCAGGACATATTGGCGCCTGGAGCCGACATCCTGGTCGCATACGTTGACCCTACAGAGTCGCTTAACCCAGGTTATACCAATATAGCAGCGCCACGCGTAGCGGGCATTGCCGCGCTGCTCAAGCAGGCGCATCCTGATTGGAGCCCCATGGCCATCAAATCGGCCCTGATGACAACTGCATCAAAGACAGTCAACGACATGCTCTACACCCCCCTTGACCGCGGTGCCGGCCTCCTCAACCCTGCAGCTGCCTTGAACCCCGGCCTTGTGTACGACTCCTCGCCCGCTGACTGGGACCTGCTCTTGTGCGGCCAGGGGCAGTCTGATGCACAATCTACATGCGCCACTCGCTGCCAGGTCGCCAAGCATCCCCTCGTTTGCAAGCATGCCAGCGACCTCAACCTGCCGTCGATCGCCATTGGGGCGCTGATTTCATCCCGGGTTGTGGCACGCACCGTCACAAATGTCGGCGCCAAGACTGCCACATATGCAGCTAGCATAAGCGGTCTCGCTGGCCTCAAGATTGTCGTGAGCCCGTCCACCATCACACTTGCACCCGGCGCAAGCAAGACCTTCACGGTGAACTTCACATGGGTGAGCGCACCGCTGCAGTACGTCCACGGCTCGCTGACCTGGACGAGCGGCGCGATGAAGGTCCAGATTCCAATCTCGATCCAGCCCGCGTGGGCTGAGGGGGTAACTGGTTTTGTTGAGACCTCCCCAAAGACAGGCAGGGCAGACACGCTGTCGTTGCCGATGAAGTTCGGCGTGGACCTGCCTAACTTCAGCGTTGTGCCATTGGGCCTGGTTGCCCCGTCGTCTAAATTCTCCGGCAAGCTCGAGGCCTACTATCCCAAGAATTCAGAGGTGAGGGCTCCATGATCAGGTTTTAGGATGTTTAGAAGGCAGGCAGGAGGTGCAGGTGCGTGCATCGATGCATTTATGTTCCGCAAGAGCATGAGTTCTTGCCGGAGTGCATGCTATGGCTTTTGGCAGTTGACAGCGGTCAATTCTTGTGTACTGAGGGCCTGGTGAATGCATATGTATGCATGCATGCATGCATGCAAACCCCAGCAAGGCTGCTTCATCAATAATGTTGATGGCGGTGGTTGTGGTTGTGCTGACAGCGTTGGAAGCAAGGCAGGGGTGAGGTGCTGAAGTGGGGCTAGTGCTGATAATCGCGGCAGGGGTGGTAGGGGTGATGCATCATGCATGCGTGCAGGAGGCACGCCGGGACAGGGCGCGTGGAGCGTTTGATGCACTCAACAACACTGCTCACACCATCCGTGTTTCGCTTGTGTGTGTGTGTGTGTGCGCGCGCGAGCACAAACGTCGAGCAACCCCGCGCTGCCGTTTGTGCAGTACTACAACCTCACCGTCACCAAGGAAGAGGCCTGCGTGTACCTGCGCTACGCAATCTACTACGCGGACAGCGCCCCGGGCAGCCAGTTTAAGCTGGCCATGTACAAGAACGAGCGTCAAAGGGTGGATGTTGCCTTTTCAGAAGCGATCAAAGCTAGCCATGTCAGCAGCAACAATCAGTACGTCGACCTCGCCTGGGCCTTTCCGGTCCCAGGCAACTACACACTGGCCGTGATTGCTGTCAGCACCGTCAGCTTGGCCGGATCCAAGTACACGATTAATGCGTGGCGTGTGACGACCAAGACCGCCGCCTTGCCGAATTTCAAGGTCACTTCGCAGCCTGCTGCAAAAAGCGCCAAGCAGGGCAAGAGCGGGACGGTGAAAGTGAAAATAAGCAGGCTGAAGGTCGCAACCAGGTACACGGGCATTGTAGCGTACACCAACGGGTCCTCCATACTCGGCACCACGGTCGTGTATGCGGAGGGATGACTCCGATGAATGTGCTTATGTACTGTTGGTACGGCCGGCTACCTCAATCAAGAACCAATAATGCACCGGATGCGCGCGCGTGCATGCGTGGTGGGGTAATCGGTGCAGGCTGGTGACCCATGAGGCGATTATGAATGCTGAGCCACGCCACTGGAAGTGCATCCAACCCACATGTTCGTGTTGCTTTGGCTCACCGTTGGAGTTTCCACTGCGGGAGATGCTGTTATGCGGTAGCCTAAGCGCGCACGGGTGCGTGGCGGTACATGCGGTCCCGGCAGTGCCAGCACCACAGCCAAGCCAACCTAGCTCCGTGCCGCAAGTCGTGGGATAGCGCAGAATATCGTACATGACTCACTGTAGGATAATCGCATCAACAGAAATGCTGTGTAAGGGTGGCAGCTTTTAGCTGGCTGGGAGAAGCGCGTGTTTGTTCAGTACTCAAAGTTTGTTCAGTGCGAGCGCACGGGCCATATTCTTTCCTTGCATAACCCAAAATGTGGACGTTCAAGGCGCACCCGCCCCACAATTCCCCGGACGATCCCTCGCAAACGTAGCCGCGCTGGCTCGCGCTGCTACGCACATGCCCACACCCCGGCTATCCTATCTGCTGCGGTGAGGAATACATATGCGTTTCTACTCTACTGCAGCAGCTCACCACGCACCACTTAGGCAGTCCCTCTCCCTGGACCTCGCTCTGTTCTTAGGGCTCCATGCCCTGCTGGCCAGCAAATGCACTGCTGGCACCCGTGCACGTACTGTCATGGCGCCACTCACCGCCAGTCAGGCCGCCCGGCAGCCCCACGCCGCACTTACACTACATATATGATGTTGATGTGCTGCACAATATTGATGTGCTGCACTGAGCCCCTGTGGCCCTCCGGCACGCCATGTGCCTAGGCCGGTGAACCTTTTCTTGTTGGCTGGTCCCCATCTCGGAGGAGGAGCATGCGCCGTTTGGCCGACACGCTCCTGATGTAATATAACATGATATACAGCCCTCAGCACAGCCGTATTTACGCCAGCGCTAGCCAACCCTCTGTCCCACTCCT
This sequence comes from Chlamydomonas asymmetrica, assembly GCA_001662385.1. Lineage (NCBI taxonomy): Eukaryota > Viridiplantae > Chlorophyta > Chlorophyceae > Chlamydomonadales > Chlamydomonadaceae > Chlamydomonas > Chlamydomonas asymmetrica. The sequence goes on along the minus strand of BDDA01001882.1, from coordinate 3,999 downwards.
GATTGACCGCACATGTATGCTGTTCTGAAAGGGCCTGGCCTGTTGCATGCACTGAAAACCAGGATGTTGATTGCGCTGCTGACCTTCCTGCTCTGGCCGCTTAATTGGACGAAACTTTCATCGCTCGTTGACGGTGTTGTTCCTGCCGTGTGGACCTCATTAGACCTGGACAACGTTTGTGGTATTACTGCGCACTCCCTGTTGCGCACTCCCTGTTGCGCGCCTGTGATTGCTTTGTTGACGCACCGCCCTCCCACCTAACCCTGCCCATCCCTGCCCAGGCCGCGCTGCTGATACTGTACCTGTTGATTTACTTGGTGCGCAAATGTTTAATTGTACGCGGAACATGACTCAGCTTCAGCTGGCTCCATTTGTCCAGTGCGACCCCCAGATTATAGGCACTGCTGATGAGGCGGTTTCCAGTCATGTTTAGCCAGGGACCAGGACTAATGCGCCCGTCGTGTCTTCTCAGGGTGTGGATGGATTGCAGGCCATGCATCCTGGGAGCTGCTGGGAGATCGATCAGGAGCAGTTTGGCGCTCACACACATGGGCACATTCTTTGCTTATTTGACTATGGGCCCCAAGCGACGCGCAGGAACCGCCTTTCTGAATCAAGCCAAGAAATGAACAGCGTGGTAGCATGCATAACTCATGCTACATGAGTGGTTTGAGGGGCACACCGCTGGATTGAGCTTCGGCGTGGTCACATGCACACAAGCACTGATCGAGTCGCAGCACACACACTTTGACGCACCCCTGGGCTTACATGATGAGGCTCCAAGTTTGATCGGTTGCTGTGGCAGTTGTAGTATCCAAAAAGGGGCAGCTGCCCAGGCCCTTATTCCATGGGTTTGTCATCAAGGGCGCCTGCACACCGCACCTACGCACCAGGTACATGCAAATGCGGCTGGCGGTGGTGACAGTAGTGAGCATGTGACTTGCCGCCCCCCCCATGCGGGCGACATGGTGCATACAGGTGACAGTGGTCACCTAGCAAAGAGCCGAAATCCGGGCTGTTCCCTTGCCGGGGTGACGCCAAAATTGCGGGTGCAAATTCCAGGAGGTACCAAAATTCCGGGTGGCAGCACTAATTCCGGGTGACATAGCTATCCGGGTTCTTGAACATCCGGGTTCCTCACCAACTGGCTGACACTGCTCACACTAGCCATCCGGGTGCCCAGACCATCCGGCTGACTCTGCCCATCCGCCTGACAATGACTATCCGGTTGGCCGTGTTCATTTGGGTGACAGTGGCCATCCGGGGTCATGCCCATCAGGGCGACACTAACTGTCCGGGTGGTGCCTCGGACACGCCTACACGGATCCATTTGGGTGTGATGCTGCCTGTCCCCCCCTCAATGCATGCACATGTATGGGGCCCATGAGCACGCAGCAGTCACGCGCTGGCTGCGGTGGCACTAGCGGCCCGGGTAGGGGCACTGCTTGACTTGAGGGATTTGAGCACACGGCGGCGTGTCGGACACGTCTACACGTGTGCTGCTGCCTGGTCACCATCAATGCATGCTCACGCTTGTGGCCCACAAGCACACTGCAGCCATAGCAGTCATGCATTGGCTTCGGTGGCACCAACGGCTCGGGTAGGGGCGCTGCAAGACTCGTGGAATTTGAGCGCATGGCGGTGCACAGGACACGTCTCCATTTGGGTGTGCTGCTGCCTGTTCCCCCGTCAATCCACGCACACGTATGACAGCACGCAGCTGTGGGACGTGAAGGGGATCACCGGCATGCACGAATTTGTGTGGGTGCTCAACTTCATGGACCACGGACCACGTATGTGGTCCACGCACTGGAAAAAGTCACTTTCTTGCTTCGGTGGCACCCAGTCAAGGCGCTGACGGACTCGTGGGATTGGAGCGCACATTGAGCGCACTTAGCGCATGGCACGCGGTGCGCTGAACATGTATAACCGGCTCCATTTGGGTGTTCTGCTGCCTGAACCCCCATCAATCCATGCACGCGTACGTGTCACACACGTGATGTGCTGGCTTTGGTTGCACCAGCGGCCCAGGTGGAGGCCCTAACTGACTTGTGGGATTTGAGCGCACGCCGGTGCACCGCACACGCCTACGCGGCTCCATTTGGGTGTGCTGCTGCCTGCCCCCCCCCCCATTAATCCATGCGCACGTATGTTGCACACACTCTCACAGCAGTCATGTGCTGACTGCGGTGGAACCAGCGCCCCGGGGGGGGGCCCTACCAGACTTGTGAAGCGCATGCACAGCGGTGCGCTGGACACATCTAGACGGCTCCATTTGGGTGTGCTGCTGCCCCCGATCACCCATACACACGTATATGGCACACAATTTCACAGCAGTCATGTGCTGGCCCCGGTGGCACCAGCAGCGCGGGTATGGCGCCACCTGACATGTGCGGTTTGCACTCTGGGAATGGGGAAAATCCCACCACAGTCCAATGGGTCCACTGGGTATCCCCTGAGCATCCAATGGCCGGTGGCCATTGGACACCATGTGCAGGTGATCCAATGGCAATCCAATGGCAATCCCCTGTTGCATGTGCAATATGTGCCTTATGTTGTGATGGTGAGTGCATTCTGCATGCTTGGGTGAACTATCCCAGCTGTGCAATGTGCCAATGTGCGTGGTGCCGTAGCTGCCGCTGCTGGCAGTTTGGGTTGCTCTTGTCCATTTGGAGTCCAACGCACTCCAATGCAATCCAGCAACATGCACCAGCCTTGCCTAGAGATGGCACAGCGTATCAAATATGAGGCGTATACACGTTTCATAAGCCATAGCAACAGTGATTTTTTTAGGGGCGATATATAGCTTTCTGGCGATGAAAAACGTTTGCTGGGCTCGGCCAGGCGATGAAAAACAATTAAATTTGGAGTTTTGCATCGCCCGCAGGGCGATGCAAAACGTTTGGTCTGGGGCCGTTCATCGCTGTCAGGCGATGCTAAACGTTTCCCGGTGCTCTCCATATCGCGTTTCGCGCTTGCCCTTTTACGCGCCCCTGCGCTTTCGGCTGACCGCGGGCCCTCCCAAGGCCAAAACTGGGCACTTCGCCAAATCTCAACCATTTCGGACGCTGCAGACAGCGCTGAAAAGCTTGTGGTGTCAGCTTTAAAATTCACTTTACCGTTTGTGTTTTCACTCAGAAACGAGCGCGCTGTGTTAATTCTTGGGCATAGGCTGCAAGGTCACCTTGCACTCATGTGCACATGTCACACACTGACACACGCACAGCCTACGAGTCTGTGAAGAGCTCTCCAGTTGGAAGGTGTATGTGGTGCATGATTGCTGCTGATGCGTAGGTGATCATACAAACTTGCTCTGCCAATGAACACTGCACAGTTGAAGCGCAAGTACTGAGTGCCGAGCGGGGGTCCGGGGGCGCAGCCCCCGGCCGACAAATTGACGTACAACATTCTGTATCGCCCCCTGGCTATGATAAACATTTGTCCAGCTGGACTCGTATCGCCCTGCGGCTATGATAAAATTTATCTCTGAAATCCTTAAAAATAACACTGCATAGCAACATACATACACCCTGAGTACATACGCAACCCCCGAACCTGACAAGAAGACCGTGTTACACAGGAGGAGGGCGCGTTACACAGGGAAAGCGCGTGTGGCTCTTGGCTTGTGGTGCATAATGGCGGGTAGGGGGTACTAAGGCTTATGTGAAGTCAGGATATGGCAGCAGACAGCCTCCATGCGAAACTGGCGGGTAAACATGCAAAACGGCTCATGCGTGTTACACAGGAGGAGGGCGTGTTACACAGGGAAAGCGCGTGTGGCTCTTGGCCTGTGGTGCACAAAGGCAGGTAGGGGGTACTAAGGCTTATATCAGGTCAGGATATGGCAGCAGACAGCCCCCATGCGAAGCTGGCGGGTAAAAAGGCAGAACGGCTCATGCGTGTTACACAGGAGGAGGGCGTGTTACACAGGGAAAGCGCGTGTGGCTCTTGGCCTGTGGTGCACAAAGGCAGGTAGGGGGCACTAAGGCTTATATCAGG
>BDDA01001878.1:0-10189 GCA_001662385.1 Chlamydomonas asymmetrica | reverse complement strand
AGCTAGGGGTTAGGGGAAGGGGGAGGGGGGAGGGGGAGGGGGGAGGGGGTTGGGGGAGGGGTGGCTGGTTGCGGCTGCGCCCGCTTCTGTGTGAGCGTGCACTGCATGACCGTGGGAGGGGACGGGCGAGGAGGCAATGCGGGCTTCACACATGTTGGCTTGTTGCCATGGCCAAGGCCGTTGTGTTTGCACAGGTTTGCACCCGCCCCGGCCATCCAGATGGATACACACGCACCTGCTGCCCCAGCCAGATGCGCGCTTGACAACACTGATCTCGCGCTCGCTCCCTCCCACCTGGCCCCCCTTTGGCACACGCAGTCGCTGGAGGTCCATGGCATGCTGACCACGCTGGGCGATCTTTCTGTGCTGAGCCAGCTGACGCACCTGCACGTGCAGCTGCCATGGGCGCAATCTGAAGCGCTGGCGGAAGTGACGACCGTCACCTCGCTGAACGTCCTGAGCATCCGTGGCTGCGAACAGCTCATGTCCCTGCCCGCGCTGGGGTGCTTGTCGGCACTGACGGAGCTACGTCTGGTGCAGTGCTGCCACCTCACGCCCCTGCCCGCGCTGCACTGCGTCAGGGCGCTGGCGGTGCTGAAGGTGTACTGCTGCTGCAAGCTGACATCTCTGCCCACGCTTGCCCGCGCACCGGCGCTGACGGAACTGGGCGTGTCCCGATGCCCATGCCTCAGGTCCCTGCCCCCGCTGCCCCCTACGCTGGTGAAGCTGGACGTGTCGGACTGCCGACACCTCATGTCCCTGCCGGCGCTACCCCCTGCGCTGGCGAAACTGGGGGTGTGTATGTGCCCCTCTCTCTCATCCCTGCCCAAGCTGCCCCCTGCGCTGGCGAAGCTGGACGTGTCTGAGTGCCCTCTGCTCTCATCTCTGCCCGCGCTGCCCCCTGCGCTGGCGAAACTGCACGTGCATGACTGCGAGGAGCTGATTGCGATGCCCCGCTTGGACCGTTCGCCGGCGCTGGTGGAGCTGGAGGTGTCACACTGCCCGTTGCGCACGTCCCTGCCGGTGGTGATCTCGGCGGTGTTGACGAAAATAACGGTGAGCGGCCTCGACGACCTCACGGCCTTGCCTCAGCTGGACGGCGTGCCGGCGCTGACGGAGCTGGAGGTTTGTTCCTGCTACCAGCTCGTGTCCTTGCCCACGCTCGACTGCACGCCGGCGCTGAGGCGGCTGTATGTGTCCAGCTGCCTCCGCCTCACGTCCCTACCCACGCTGGACCGCACGCCGGCGCTGGTGAAGTTGTTTGTTTGGCAATGCCCCGGGCTGACGACCCTACCAGCGCTGGACTGCACGCCGGCGCTGGCAGAGTTGCGCGTGGATAACTGCCCTGGGCTCACATCCCTGCCCTCGTTGCACCGCACCCTGGCGCTGACGGAGCTCATCGTGGAGAAGTGCCCCCGGCTCTCATCCCTGCCCGCGCTGGACTGCTTGCCGGCGCTGAAGGAGGTCAAGCTGCGTGGATGCCCCCTCCTCGCGTCTCTGCCCATGCTGCCCACGTCGCTGACGTATCTGATTGTGGACGGCCTTCCCCTCCTCGCGTCCCTGCCAGCGCTGCCCCCTGCCGCGAAACTGTCGAAGTACAATTGCCCCCTGCTGTGACGCTGATGATTGCGTCCAACTGCCCCCAGCTTCTTATGGGCGAGCGTACAGTGTCGAGGAAACGTACTTGAGGGGAATGAAGTGGATGTTTTGCCCCACACACCCTTCCTCTCCCCAACTTTTATCTTGTTGCAATGGATATTGTTGGGGCTGCGGTCAGTGCCTGACGCCACAGCAACGGCAGCGTGGGTAGCGGTAGCGCTGAGTTGTTGAGCGGTTAGTTGGTTAGGACACACCTCGGCCCGCACGGTGTGCATGCTGCATGTTGCCCTTTGTTTACTATCATGTTAGGCTGCTCTTTTGGTTTACCCAGGATGACGCATACGCGCAATGCATGTTGACAGATTGACCTCACATCAGTTGACAAGCAGCCCCGTTCCTGTATGCTGTGCGCCAATCTAGTCGCACCAGCTGCATGTGCTGGTGGTGGGTCAAGCGTCTGGCGCCCCTTGGATCGGCCCGGTGGCTCGCCTGCCTTGCTTGGCCCAGTGGTGCGTGGTGGTCATTACTATGTTATGTTAGGTCATGTTACATCAGGAGCGTGTTGGCCACACGGCCCATGCTCCTCCCAGATGGGGCCAGGCATGCAGAAGAGGGTCACCAAGCTGTGCACATGGTGTGAAAGAGGGCCACAAGGGCGTAGGTCATTACTAAAGCAGCTAGCAACATGCACGCGTCCATGCATGCACTCCTGTCAAGCAATGATTTGTGCAAGCCCAAGCGGACAGGCGATAATTATACCCAATTCTGTGTTGCATGCAGAGGTGGCATGCGTTTCAGTGGTGCATCTGTGTCCTGCATGATGGGCGGTGTACTGCACATGTGTACTGCATGATGAGCGATACACTGCACATGTGTCCTACATGATGAGCTTGCGGGTTTCTTGAGAGTGTGCTCCCCACAAGCCCGATCAAGCTGTTGGATTGACTGTCATATACCGTATACCCAGCATGGATCAATCCAAAACGTGCTTAATGATCTGCGCAATTTCTGCGGCGTGTTTTGAGGAGGTTAGCATATAACCGTAGGCCTACAACCGTGTTCAGGCTGAAATACTCGTTCATTTGGCGGCATGCGTGTGCAGTCCTGGCCCGGGATTTGCGTACCGCGCCCCGTGCACAACTCCCCTTCTGTTTAATACGCTCAGGGGATGTTATCTCCTATTGTTTCCAGGTTTGGAGAGTGGACATGCTCCAAATACCCACATCAGTACATCACAGCCACGCGCTGGAGTCGCTGCCTTGACTGCGCCTGAGAACAGCCTGACAAAAATGCCCAAATCGGTTTTGTTTCCTGCGCTTTGTGGCTGGCAGGGCAGTTAGCACTAGCGATTTGTCTTTGCTCCAGGAATATGGAGAGAACCGCTTTCAGGTCCGATGGTCATGCATCCAGTGTTTCTGCAATGATTCGCCCGTTGATAGCATGTTGACCCTGGAGGTGTATGCAGGTCGAGCGCTTACGCCTACTCATGGCCACACATGTTTGATCGTATTAAGTGCGTTGCTCCCCGTGCCAAGTGTGTCGCTTTCCGTACAATTGCATCCAAGGATACCGCATACACGCTCTCATGCGTATGTCGCATGCCAGGTATTGCCTTGGCATGCAGCTGTTGTGGAAGGCATCCCCTTAGCGCCCGCTTGTGCATCACATCCGACCGATGGCATCTTGCTTGGACAGTGCAGTCCAGCCCAGGCTTCGTGCGCCTTCTGTGCTGGGCAACGATGATTGCTGTGATGACACGTTACGTTAGGTACTTTTGTGACATCGGGGGCGTGTCAGGCTAAACGGCCCATGCCTCCCCCAGATGGAGACCAGACGAGCAACGGTGATATGCACGTGAACCATCCCAGCGCTTGTGCGTTCCTGATTTCACACTCAGGCGTGAATCTCAACAAAGCCAGCATATTCCCTGCACTGACCGTACTACCTAGCACAATTCTTGTAAGTGCCATTTGAGTCGGTTACGGCCTTGCAGATCCACAGGGTGGCAGAGCGTTAGAGCACATTTGCATGCGCTGGCATGTGCAATGCAGGAACAAAGCAGGGAGCTGGCAAGGGATACCGGGGATACCAGCATCAGGGACGCCATGCAGCCCCTGCTGAGTTGCATACTGTGTATCATTGACTGAGGGTGTTGCACACGCAGCATGGCGCTTGATTGGATGCTTCATGACCCTAATTGCCCACTGTTGAGGGTTTCCCTGTGCGCTCATGCATGCACCTGTGGATAAACAGTCAAGTGCACTTTGGTTCCATCCAGGCTCCATCTTCGCAGGCAGCCGCACCGTAGTGCTGCATGCAATAGCGCCCCTGCTGTTGGCGAGTGTCGGCCGAACGACCAGTGCTCCCTAGCCCCCAGATGGGGACCAGAACCGCCTTGTGCATATGTGCTCAATTATGTGAATTACCACTGTGCACAGCACGGCTCAGTAGAACAGCACCTGGGTTGGCTGGTTGCTGCAGTGGTGCCATCTGGGCAGGGGAAGTAGCTTGGCAGGACTGGTACCAGCTGGGCAGCAATTGTGCTAGCTGGGCCACGGCGCTGGCTGGGCAGCAATGGTGCTCGCTGGGCCGCGGTCCTAGCTGGGCAGCTCACATGCAGGCAGATGCTTTGTAGCTCAGGCACGTACGCTCACAGGGGCGCTGCCACTCCTCGTGCCAGGACAGGGGCAGTGTCGCATGTTGCCAGTGGTGGAACCAACACGCTCGCCCGTTTCCCCTCTGTGCATATTGGTTTCCCCTCTGCCGCTCCCCCTGTCAGAACTCAGAACCAGGACACCACATGACACTGCCGCAACCGACCCAGCAGCAGCAGCGTGGACAGCGCAAACAGCTTACAACCACAGGCGCAATAGCGCAGCAGGTAGTGCAGCGGCATAAGGTGACACAGCGAAACAGCAGCAGCGGCAGCAGCAGCAGCAGCAGCAGCAGCAGCAGCAGCGAGCTGACAGCGCAACTGCCAGAAGCCGCAGCAAGGACGAATGCCTCGCGCCCCAGCGCCCCTTGAGCTCGGGCCAGGACGCCATTTGCATGCTGCATTCGTAGCTGCTGCACCATGCGTGCCATCAGGCCTGGGATCAGGCAGGGCGGGAGCCCAACCCTGTCAACTCTGCCATCCTCTAAGCTCACAACTCCACAGGAGCGCCGAGGAAGTGATCACAATGGGGCGAGGGAGGTCCGCATGACAATTACACAGGGCCATTATATGCCCATTTCATGACCGTTACACGGCCAAATTACATGACCATGCCGCCGTCCACGTTGTAGACCTGGCCGGTGATGTATGCGGCGGCTGGGTCCAGCGCCAGGAACCTCACCAGACCAGCTACCTCCTCGGGCTGACCGTAGCGACCTGCGGGAGCAGCAGCATAGGTAGGGGCACGGGGCAATATACACACATGGTCAGGCGCACTCCCTCTATCCATACACACACGTATATGCACACTGCACGGCCCCACGGGAATTACACGGCATGCCCCTTGGGCGCTCTTCCTGACACATACATGCGCACAGCCGCACACGCTTCACTTACATGCATAGTACACAGGCAGCAGGGCAAGCAGGGGGCAATAGGAGAGCGCAACAAGCAACACATAAGCCGCTGGTACGGTGTGCACATGGTGAGCATGGCATGTGGGTGGGTGTGTGGGTGGCCAAGGCGTGAGAGGGCGAGGCGGGCACACGATTTCACGCTCTGCTCCCATGCCTGTGCTTTCAGCTACACATTGGTCCACGCGGTATGTGCTGCACAGGATCAGTGGCCAAAGAAAGACTGTGCAAAGCCAAATGGCCGCAGGCAATGGCTGCACGCACTCAACCAAGGGCACCGGGATTAAACAACCGGTGTGGTATCGGAACCTGTCTTGTGTGTGCAATCAATCGCAGGAGGCAACGCACTCAGCAGCGCACACAGAGAATCCATTACCGAAAATGGTCTTGGGTCGGGCAAAGCACACGGATTGCGCATGTGTGGTGCTGTGTGGGCATCAAACCGCCGCTCGCCCGCCCAGGGGGATGCCCTTGAAACCACCACAGGCACCTCCAAGCTGTCCACCCCCAACGCTCACCCCTCAACCTCACCCAGACCGCTGCACCCCCAAGCTTCCACTCCCCAACCCTGACCCCCGCACCCTCCCAACAATTCAGGCTCTCTCTCTCTCTCTCTCTCTCTCACACACACACACTGCCTGACTCACCCAGAGGGATGCCCTTGAGGATCTGCTCCTCGTACTTCTTGTCGATCGCGGCGGTCATGTCAGAGGCGATGAAGCCCGGCGCCACGGCGTTGCAGGTGATGGTGCGAGACGCGTACTCACGCGCGGTCGTCTGCATGTGATCACGCATATCATCGTCAGGAGTGTTCAGGGGCCAAGGGGTGCTTCACACATGGATTGGATTCCGGTCAGAGTTGTGTTGCAGACATGGCAAGAGCACAACCAAGCTGTAGTGATCGTTGGTGACTTCGACGCCGTGCAGTTGCGGTTGACACCGTCATACGCAAGCCAGTCACACACGTACTGCGTGAACTGCTTGGCCCCTTCGACACACACAGAACCCTGCAGCACCCTGTGCTCCCGCACTCCACCCTGCACAAGCTCCTTGCAGAAACCCAAAATCATGGACCCTACACCCTCGACACTGCATGCGCTCCCTTACGTAGCCGGCACGGCGCCTACGCAGCAGCATCGCCTGCACATTCGTGCGCCTGATGATGCCCTCAAACCTGAACCCTAAAACCCTGAACCCCGGGCCACCACTGCTAGCCCCTAACCCTGCACACGGCCCTCACCTTGGTAAGTCCGCTGGCCCTGCACTACACCCTAAAACCCTCACCTGTACTACACTGTACTACACTGTACTACACTGTACTACACTGTACTACACTGTGCCAAGCTTGTGTATGTGTGTGGTACCTTCGCTGCTCCTCAGACCCCTGTGGAGAAACAGTGGCGAAAGCATGGTAGTGCATTTGCTGCATCCGGGAAGGTGGCGCATGACCTGTCAGAGATGTTGTTGAAACAGTGCTGTGTGCACACTCGATGAAATCCACACACCCTGCCTGGCGTGACCTCGCTGCCTGCCTGCATGCCTGCACCACTGCACCAAGTTGTTGTGCTTGCCCCTGCTCTGACGCCGCCGCTTTCGTGTGCACTCCTGGAGCAGGCGTCCGCACTGCCGGCTGGCTGCCTAGCAGCCGATGATGACGCTGGCGAGCGCAGCCCAAGACTGTCAAGTGCGCCCCACACCGACGCGGCACTGCTGGTGCAGGCCCTGGAGCCCCTTCAGGCAGCGCTGGAGCGCAGCGTCTTTTGGAAGCTCTGCTCGGTGGCAAAGGACACACGCGATCGGACGCTGGCGCGGTGCAAGGCTGCGTCCTTGCCAGCGGACAGATTTGTGGTGAGCCAGCTGTTGTTCTCGGAGTACCTGGCAGCGCTGCCTGTCTCCAAGATGCCGTCGCTGGAGACCCTGCATGTCAGGATGCACCACCCGGACGACGCGCAGCTCTCCCTCGTGGGCCACCTAGCCGCCCACCCCGCCGACAGCTGCTCCCTGATGGCGCGCCTGAAGGTGAGCGAACGTGGCGAGAGGGGGGTGGCAGGGGTAGAGAATGGGGAGGGGAGCTGGGGTGGCTGGTTGAGGCTGGGCGGGGCCATTGCTGTTGCACCAGTCTATCCTTAACTATCCTGTCTGAGCTATCTAAATCCACATGGCCACGATGCCATTTCAAGACCCCGACGGCTGCGCCTCCTTGGCCTGATAGTGGGTGAGCACGCACCTCAAGGGGGGGGAAGGGAGGTGTTTGGCTAGTTTGGGTCGCGAATGTCATTGACACTCTACTCGTCCACAGATCAAACTCACAGTCGAGCCACTGACGTTGCTCTTTCCTCCCTCCCCCGCCCCCCCCGACCCATGCGCGCAGTCGCTGGAGGTCCACGGTGTGCTGACCGCGCTGGGTGACATGTGTGCGCTGAGCCGGCTGATGCGCCTGGAGGTGGAGCTGCCGGATGCACGCTCGCTAGCGGAAGTCGCAGCCGTCACCTCGCTGCGCGTACTTCACATCTGAATGTGTGAACACCTCACATCCCTGCCCATGTTGGACCGCACGCCGGCGCTGACGACTCTGGAGCTGCATGACTGCCTCCGGCTCACCTCAGTGCCCACGCTGCCCCTTGATTTGACGAATCTGACTTTGTCCACCTGCCCCCTTGTTGCGTCCCTGCCCCCGCTGCCCTCTACGCTGGCAAGCCTGTCCGTGTCAGGCTTCCCCCTCCTCACATCCCTGCCCGCGTTGCGGTCTACGCTGGTGAATCGCATCACGTACACTTGCCCTCTCCTCGCGTCCCTGCCCATGCTGCCTAGTGCGTTGGGGGAACTGGAGGTGCACGACAGCCCCCTCCTTGTGTCCCTGCCCGAGCTGTGCCCTGCGCTTGCGCATCTGATCGTGGACTTCTGCCCTCTCCTCGCGTGCCTGCCCGCTCTGCACCTTGCGCTGGTGAAACTGGTCGTGCGGGACTGCCCCCTCCTCGCGTCTCTGCCTGCGCTGCCCCCTGCTCTAACGAATCTGCAGGTGTCCAGCCTCCCCCTCCTCGTGTCCCTGCCCGCACTGCCCCCAACGCTGACAAACCTGACCTCAATCCGCTGCCCTCTCATCGTGTCGCTGCCTGCGCTTCCTTGTGCGCTGACAAAACTGTATGTGTCCCACCGCCATCAGCTCATGTCTCTGCCTGCTGTGCTGCCCCCTGCACTCGCGGAACTGACCGTGTCTGACTGCCCCCACCTCACATCCTCACCCGCGCTGCCTCATACGCTGGCGTCGTTGCAAGTGGACTTTTGCCCGCGCCTCGCATCCCTGCCGCCGCTGTCGCCTGCTGTGCGGCTGAGCGTGTACATGTGCCCCATGCTCTAGCGCGTACACTTGAGGAAGCGTACACTTGAGGAAGCGCACAGCATGCATACACGGGGGGAAAGCGTGGTGTTTCCCACACCCTGTCCTCTTCCCCATCACCCCCCTCATCGCCTGATCGCCATCAAGTGTGTGGCCCGGCCCCTTGCTGCATGGGTGGCGTATGTCTAGTATGTCCGCCCCGTCGCAACGCGGTCTGTGTCAGCTGTGCGGCCTTCCTTACAACCGGCCCTGGCCTGCCTGTAGTGAATTACTGCCCCAAGTAGGTAGGGCGCTACCCTACCTAACTTGTGCTGAACAGCAGGTGGTGGGTTAGCTGCACCTGCAACCCACCCACCTGCTGTTGAGCCTGCGGTCGTCCTCAGCGGATGACCGGATTTGTTTGACCTACCGTACATGTGTGACTCTGGTTTTGGTTAAACGGCATACCCCAACACAGTTACACTGCATGCCACATGGTGGTTGTAGCGGTGGTTTCAAGCCACATGAAACTTGTAGAGCGATTGCATTTGCCCCTCATCAGGCAGAGCTGCGTTGCTGGCTGTTAGATCAGGCTGCTCAATGTCATGTTGTAAGCGCATGCCCCCTCATCCGGCGTGCGTGCATGACCATTTATATGCATTAGGCGTCAAAACGTTACCGTCATTGCCTGATCATGCCTGCCATCCACTCTCTTTCACGTCCTTGACTTCTACCCTGCAGGTTGCATGCATGCATGGCTTTGCTGAACTGTCTGGCTGGCCAAGTGTAAACAACAACAATGTATGGCCAAACCACTGCCACATTTCCCTCGAGTGCATCCACATGCATGGCGTCACGCCAAATCGTGTTTCATTCATGCGCACCCCTTGCCTGCATGGCGGCAGCTACGCGTATGCAGCTGCATGCAGCAGCCTATCTAGCGCGCAGGTGCTTGAGGAGCCGGCTGCCTTGCCGGTCATCCAATGCCCACCAGCGTGCACGTGCGCTGCGTCCCAACCGCATCAGCTGCATTTGGTCATCACTGATAGGTTGCGTTCGTAATTCAAGACCCTGTTCATGTCAGGGGTTGGGGTGGGTTGGGGGATAGTGGGGGCATGACATGATCAATTCCGCACCAACTACAATGCACTTCCAATCCCTCATGAATGGCGGCATGCACACACCCATGCCGGGGGGGCATGAATTGCTTGGTGCACACCAGTTCACCCATTAGCAAAGCAGCAATAGCGTGCAACTACCATGCACCCTTGTGCATGCACCCTCATGCCCACATGGATGACATGCACACGGCCAAGGAGACTTACATGTGTGCGAGCAGCTGCACGCTGCAAGGTATCAGCATCTCAGTGGTGCATGCAGGCGCATACGTGTTGCAGGGGTTTTCCTTGCGTTGACCGTATGTTCCATACGCATGGGTTGTGTCCTGGGTGCGCCCCACTCAGTACGTCAATGACCTCATCAAGTTTTGCTCACCACAGTTTTGCGCAAGAAATCAAGCTACGTGCAGATTGCAAAGCTCAACCGCCACCTGATACGCACCACATGCGCTCATGCTTGCGCATACTTCTGCCTTGGATGGAATGTCCTTTGTTCCTGGAATGCCCCACGTACAGGCCGGCTATCGAGTGGCTGGCAAGTTTGTGGCACGCGCTGGACGGCGCGCGCCCGCCGTTGACGCCCGCCGTT
>BDDA01001873.1:0-10425 GCA_001662385.1 Chlamydomonas asymmetrica | reverse complement strand
TAGGGGATGGAGTTGCGCCCGGAGGGGGCAGTGCACGGGGCGGGGGCCTTGGCGGCGGGGGACTGGGTGGTGGTGGACGAGGCGGGGGCGATGGTGGTGGGGATGGTGGGTACGGCGCTTGCTTGCAGCACAGCGTCGGTACCTGCGCCAGCAGCACACCAATCGCCAACATCATGTTACCGAGGTATGATGAGATATTACAGGAGCGCGCACACGCTCACAACAATATGGGCGCTGCCGAGCACTGTCCAGGGCTCGGCGCCGCCTAAGCCAGTGGCAAACAGTGCCAAAACATCATCAGCGCCACAGGCATTGCGTGTGCAGGTTTGCATAACGTTCAGTGCTGCAGCAGGCGTACAGCGACAAAGCTCGTTTGATTGACTGTATTACTGGCGTGTGGCAGCACGACTCACATCGTCGGAGCAGTATGCTGTGTCCGTGATGTTGGGCGCGTGGGTAACTATCGACGCGCCGCACGGGACGTTTGTGACCGTGACGAACCCATTGATATCCTGCAAACAGAACAATGCCAGCAGCACCCACGTCAGAGCGGATGCAGACGTGCTTTCCAGCCTTTCCTAACACCACGCGTTGTACAGTAGGTGCATGAGACCAGGTGCAACAGGGCTGCTTGGAACGCTCAATAACCGCAGCACAAACCCCTCTTGCTCCTCAAACCCTCACCATCCCTCACAAACCCTTGCACAGCCTCGCCAGCCGTCTAGACCCCTTGAGGAAACCTAACCGTATTCCACTATCCTTACAGTCTGTTGGCACTGAGTTCCATGCCCAAATTGCTGCTTGTAAGCCTTCCACGTCGTACCTAACCGCCCCTGAATCGGCATGAACTCACGCTGAGGATGACGCTTGTGTAGGAGAGCGCGTGCTCGGGCGCCGTGAAGCCAATGTAGATGTCGAGGTACCATGCAATGGAGATGCGCTGGCTGCAGTACGGCCCGTCGTACGGCTGGCCAAAGTACCGCAGCCGGTCCATAAGCTGCGCGCGAGCAAGGCCAACACAGCAACCATACCATGCGAGCCAGTTGTTGGTGGTGGGATGAATTCATGATGCATGCTCTGCATGGATGTTCAGGTCAGGCATGCAAACTGCCGCTTGTGCCCCTGATCAAAGCAGATTCGAGCACACGCTTTCGCAGCTGCTTGCTGTGACGTATTGCAGTGGTGGGCACTTGGGTGTTACCCAGCTTGCGGCACCTGAGGCGCGGCCCGTGCAGGAGCATTCAGCATGCATTCAGCATTCACCATGCACCATGCGACGCTCACCTGGAGTTGGATGGAGCTGCAAATGCCGGTGGGATACGGCACGTTGGATGTCACCAGCATGGTCATCAGGAAGCCATACACGTTGGTGATGGGAGGAGGCCGCCGTGGGGGCGAGCGTTTCCCGGGGGGATTCGGCGGCGCCGGGCTGGTTGAGGGCGGGGCTGTTGATGCGCACAGACAGCACACCATCACAGGAAGTGTGTCAGTCGCAGTTGCAGGATAGGCACTGCGTCAATTCACTTGCATGGTTGCATATGTTGGCTGCCCACACCAACGCTGCATGCGGAAGGTGGAGGAGTCGACGTGCAGCTGGCTCAGAACACATGCATTATTGGGATACACATGAATGAGCACGCGTGCGCTCTTGCAATCCAAAATGCTCACATCACCGGTGCAAACACCCACTCTAGCCACTCCTCAAATCATCGTTCATCGTCAGCATGCTCCCGACCCCCCCTTACCCCCCCGCCAACCCTGTCATGAGAGCAGGGGCTGAACAAGCGTACAACACCCTTATGAAACATTTCCAACCTGCCCATGCATATCCCTTAAAACAAAAAGAGCAAGTGGATCCCGCTGCAGCGGCTGCGGCAGTGCATGACATGGCTTACAGGGTGGTATGAGGGCGCCAGGCGGGTACGGGGAGGGCGGCGGCGGCGGCGGCGGCGGCGCTGCCGGGCATATCTCCACAAAGCCATCGTACTTGAGATTCCGCACGTCCCATATGATGTTCTCCTGGATGCTGCAGGCCTGCAGGTCCGCTGCCATGGTGGTGTTGCAGTCCGGCTGAGGCGCAGTACACACCAGCAGCAAAGCATGGGTTAGGCCACAACATCAAACGCAACAAGGCCCTCAGGGGTCATTGCCGCCGGTTTGCAGCACTGTAGGTCATATGTTGGGGCGCCACCTCACAAACGCCACAGCCAAATCGATTGCGCACTTGCAACAGCTTGGGCTGGGCAGTTCGTTCAGCACCTCGCCAACTGGACTTGAGCCCCCCCTTTTGCTCCCTTTGCAGTGGGTGTTTGCGTTGAACGCTAACTCCCTAACACTGCGCACTCACGTTGAGTCCAGCAAACACGACCTTTGCCTTGTAAAAGGTGTTGAAGTTCGCGATGAAGGTCTGCAGCTCTGTGCTGTACTGCAGTACCGCATACACCTGAATGCAGTACACAACAATGAAGTCATTGCGGATTTCCATGGCATTTCACCCGCCGTGGCCCTCAACGGCTCCAGCCAAATGCACATCTACGGCAAGCGCATAGAGTTGTGATGACTATCGCGATGTAGATTGGCACGCTGGGGCCTTAGGGCTCACCGAGTAAAACCTGCTGGTCGAGTTGATGCTTGCAATGTCACAGAAGAAGATGGCGTCGGGCACGAACTGGTACCGAACCGCCACCGCCAAGTCCGTGCAGACCTTTTCGTCATACACCAGGTGCTGAGCCCTGCACGCCACACAGCAGCAGCCACATAGCCCACAGTTTAACAAGTTGGCTTTGAAGTTTGAGTGTTGCAGATGGTAAGAAGTAAGGACGGTGGCATATATCAGGCAGCACACGGCTGAAACTGGACAGCAACCACGCCCAACTGGCACGTTTCTTTCGTGTCAGCGATCGGCTGCAACGCACACCTCCTGATGCAAGCTAGGTTGTTACTTACTGGCTTGCATTGACCCTGACCAAGCAGGGACCAGGAGGAGGCGGGGAAGGGGCGGGAGGCGACGGGGACGGCGCCGGAGGCAGTGGTGGGGGCGGCGATGGCGGCGAGAGGTCGGTTGTGCACTGCCACTGCGGCAGCGTGAAGCTGCAGAAAGGCAAAGCATAGGTGTGCTTCAGGCAAACACACACAGGCTTGTAGGCACATAGCTTCGATGAGAGGACGGATATCACCACGGGCCGTTGCGCTGGCAGAGGGGCGCAACAGGACGTTTCGCACCCAGCGGCATTGCGCAGCGCCCTTTCACAAGAGAGTGTCACTAGGATCGCCCGCCGGACCGCATCACCGCTCTGAGCGTATGGATCCGTGGCTCATGCGTGCTGCGCATGCACAAACCCCCATGGGGGGCAGCACTCACTAGCACTGGGAGCTCGTGACTGCGCCTCGCGCACAGTACGGGTTGTAGGCATAGGTGTCGTTGTCGCCAAGGATCCAGGAGGGGTCCGAGGGGGGCACCGGGGGAGCCAGCCCGCGGTTGGTGTCCGTGTACGTGCCCAGCGCGTTGCAGCCGGGCGTCAGCGCGGTGAACAGGCGCTGCCTGCGAGACCCACCACCGCAGCATACAGGCACGGTCACAGGCCATGCACGCGCCAGATCACGTGTCTGAGAGTCAGGAGCATGCGGACGTGTGGATTGAATGCGACCACCAGGTAGTATTTGTGTCAGAATGAGGCTTCGTGATGAGACTCCCGTCGGGCCATACAGTGTGATTCCCTTCGGCCTGTGCAGTGTGCACATGCGCAAGGAACACTAAGGATAGAGACTGCACCTGAGGGTCTTTTGTGTGCACAGCCGGCATTGTGTTGGCGCCTGGTGCACCACTACTATGCACAGCTGCAGCTTTGCGGCATGCATGCACCAGCGTCACGCATGGCGCGCTGGGCACAAGCCAGGTTGACCTGCGGCTACACCACTCCTACCGTTACAACGCTGCTGCGTGATGCCACGTCTGTATGGCAACCGACATTCGATGAATCAGACAATTCTTACGCTCAGTTTTTTGGCGCTGGACAACCTCAAGGGTGCATTTCCAGCTGATGCAGACTACAATGCATGCATGCCTCTCAGTCTCTCACGCATCCAGCCCGCTGCCGCTTATCCTTAGCTACAGCACACACCCGATGCACCAGGTGACTCAACCAACCCCAGGCCTTGCACGTTGTAACCGTTTTGGCAGTGCTGTGCATTGGGCCGCCAGTTCCTCCTTCTACAATGACCCCTATGCGCTCCGCCCCCCGCCTTTTGACATTGTCACATTGCCTTTGCCAGTCCACCAACTCAAGGATGCGAGCGGAGGCGCGTATGGCCGCTGCTTACCATGTGTTCACGATGAAGAGCGACTGATAAAAGTAGTCCAGCTCGGAGGTCGCTGTGAAGTACACCAGGAACGCGATGGTGTCAAAGTACTCAGGGTCCACAGGCGCCATCGTGGTGATGAGCAGCCGGCATTCCACCTTAGCCACCACGCGCCCCCGATAGTACGGTTTGAGCGTCTGGTTGCCGTAGAAGCAGTCGAAGTTGCGGGTGAAGCCCCTGACGGTGGAGGTGATGGAAACCTGAGCGTATATTTGGTACTGCGTGTTGGGGGGCGGGGCGGGCGGCGGGGAGGGGAACGGCGAGGGGGGTGAGACCGGCGGCGGCGACGGCAGCGGCGACGGCGGCGGCGCGTTGCGCAGCAGGCACGACGCGGCGTTAACGTTCAGCTGGTTGATGATGCCGGGGTTGTTCCAGTTGGTGGCGATGACCGAGGTCGTGAGGGGCTGCCCGCAGCTGGTGCTGTTGACGGTGTGCTGCACCGTGAAGAGCTGAACCACGATGAACAGGGAATCTGACGCGGATATATCCACGGGCGGGCACGACCCAGCAACGCCATTGTTGCACGCGCACTCGGCGGCCCCGGGGATGTTATAGTCCGTTGTGAGCGGGTTGCACACGCTCCGAAGGTCGACCTTGAAGGTGATGCAGCTGTAGCGCCCTTCGTAGTACGAGGGCGCTACGTAGTGCAGGAAGGTCACGTTGATGGCGTCCGTCCAGACGTACAACGTCGCTTGGATGCCCTGTGAATGGCAGCGCATGATAGCGATGATATGGCGTCAGGCATGGGGGGTGAAGGGACTGTCCGCATGGGCTCGTGAATTGCAGTCACAGCAGCGGGCTTGGTGCATGGCAAGCAAGCCTGTCAGGCATGCTGTCACGAGCCTTTTTCTTCTTGATGGACTGCAGTCACACCCTTGCGTACGAAAACTGCAGTCAGGACCTTCCGGATGCCAAGGAAAACCACCACAGTCGGTTCAGCCCTCCTGTATGGTACGAACGCAATACCCCAAGTGCTGCGCCCTGGCGGCTGCATCTGTTGATGCCCAGGCATGCAACCCTGGCATTGCATGCGGATCGCTAGCGGTGTGGCGGTGTGGCAGGGTGCACATGGCAAGCTCGATAAGCACTGCCGCACACTGCATGCAAATAAGATACCTGCACCGACCCTAACCACACTCGGAAGTTTGTCCCCCTGACCCCGATAGCCAGCCTGGCCCGCTGATCAGCAGTCAGCAGCAGCATTAAGAAACACCCAACAAGGCAGTGGCAGCCCTTCATGCAGCTCGGTGCTTGATTCCTAAGGCGCTGGCAATTTCGCTGGCATTCACCATATCCGCTGCCACACTTGCTGATCACACGTGCCAAACATGATTGCAACCATGGCGTGCTCGCTTGGCAGCCAGCATGTGTTGCGTTTGTGCCGCCTGGTGCGTCTGGCTCGTGCTCGGCGCGTATGAAACGCACCGGAGAGTCGATGTTCGTTGTCCCTGCTGGGAACGGCCGCTCATAATACAGCTGCGAGTTATAGGGCGACACCGGTGTGGAGTCCAGCTGTAATGTCACATACAGCGCAAGCTCGCCAGTCACAGGGTCCACGTATGTCCGGTACGCGTACATGCTGCCGAGCGTCGGTGCGTCCTTTGGCTGCACGTCCCGGTCTCGGAGCGGCACTTTCAGTACACCATTTTGCCCTCCACACACGTCTTTGTACGTCGTGGAATAAGGGTACGTCAGCGAGGGCCCCGGGAGCGCACATAAATTGTTGTTCGTGTTTGAGAGGTACGCGTCTTGTGTCTGCGGGGCAGGAAAGGCCGATGCCGAATGATCAGGCACAAGCAGGCTGTTAAAAAAGGCGATGGGTTCATAGCACCAACAGGCACGTGGTTGCGTGCATGTCGTGATGGCTTGCGGCGGTAGACTCGCATGCGCCACTGACCAGCAAGCGACCTGCGCCGCAGTTCTGGTGTGCCAAACAACAGCCCCACACTACTGGTAGTGAATGCAAGCTGTTGACCTCCACCTACACCTGTTACGCTGCTCTGGCCGTTGTGCTTGCCAAAGGTGGCGATGTGCTCGTGAGACAAGCCGGGATGCACTTGTGCAACGCCTGTGTGACGTGTTCACACCAGCATGTGCCATGTGACACTCCCAACCTGGGGCTGTGTATCTCTGAGCTTTCCGTGCTGGTCCTCAGGTGATATATTCCTACTGGCAAACGGTTTGCTGGCTTTGCGCTCAGGCAGCGAGCGCAAGTGCCACAGGTAAACCTGTGGCGCTGGGGCTGGTGAGGCAGCGAGTACCTAGCTGGTTCTCACAAGTCAGAATCAGGCTACACATGAGCGTGCAGTGAGTGCTCAGGTACGGCCTGAAGCCTGATTGCCAAGCTTGTGAGTCCAGCAAACTGGACAGAGGCGGGCCGTTGCCATGGCTAGCAGCTTGAAGCTCCAGGACTCACCGTGCACGCTGTTTGTGGCGAGCAGGCTTTGCCAGAGCTATAAGGCGCGCCATTGAAGTTCGTGAGGTTGCACCATTGCGGGATGCCGGGTGCTTGCGCACTGGCCGATTCCAGAGTCCAGATTCCTAAGAGGAGACAGAGCAGCTGCCGCAGCCCCCGCCCTGCCATGGCGGTCCGCTGAGCAGCCGCTGCGGAAATGCTGCTAGCTGCTCCTCACACGCGTCTCCTGAAACAACTGCGGACAAGGTTGAGCTACATTCAGGGGCGTCACAATCGACAGTGGTGGGCGCAGCGGAAGAGTGTGTTGACAAGAGCAGTTCGAGAAGGGCGTGGGTGGGAAGACAGGCTTGTATAAGTGTATAGAAGCTACTGGAGTGGTACTGGTGTTGTGTTTGCTGTGGTGGACTGCACAGAGGGTGCAAGCAAGGCCCCGCAAGCAGCCGAAGCGTCCAGGGGGGCCGCGTGCCGTACACAAGGAGCGTGGAGTTTTCAGCTTTGCTTGATGGTGGCCATGAGTAAGAAAGGGCTAAAGTGAACGCCGGGCAATATGCAGAAGTGTTGTGGTGCTCGATTCACTGCTGGGGAAGGCTTTGGGTGCATATTCAGGCCAGTTGAGGGTTGTGCATGCTTCCTTGCAGGGCAGCATAGACTTTTACACCTGTGCGGCAGCTCACAAGAATGCAATACGATGCATTTTCCCACTTCCACCAGGTTCTGCCTGCAACCTATCCAACTGCACCTGCGGCAGGTAGGCGCACGTCTATAAGCACTCCTTATGGCGACTGACCGAGGCCAGCACCTGCCACAAGCAGGCACTCGGCTCAGCGATGCATGCCACGTGCACACCACCCACGGGAATGCAGCAGCACCTGGTGCACTACACAGCATCAGGCCTAGAGCACCATGACTTTCGCATCCGCTGGGCTGAACACTCCCGGGAGCCAATGTCGAAATGCATGGCTCCCGCCCATCCATTTTGGTCAGGTGGTTGCCGCATCCGCTAACCACGGACTCCCGATGGTTACCATGCATGTGGTCATAAGACACTTACGGGGCGATGACACTGGTACAACCGTACAAGGTGTAACCCTGTCACTGTGAACAGAGGCGCCACGCCACGGCTGCGCAGAGCGGGGATGGCACCAGAACCTGCCGCTGTTGTGAGGGGTCGTTGCCCGGCGCTTCATGCAAGAAGCGGTTAGGCCTGTTGCTCCGGCGCAACAGCACCTTGCTGCATGGGGCGTGAGCTTGTAAGCCGCGCGGCCCCAGGATTCCGCAGAGTGGGTTCAATCCATCCACCGCAGCACCTCGAGGTGTCATGAGGCCTGTTTGGACGATGCACCGGTGCAGAGACCGGCCAGGCCACGCATGGCAATGTGCGACTGGCATGCTGCCTCGACAGTTGCGCCGCGCCAGGAATCGGCAAGTGGAGGTCAAGTGTCATTACATAACGTCACAGCAGCACTGCGGGGCGGAGGCTGGGGTAATACCGATAGTAGTCCAGTGTAATGCATTAATGGGGAAGAAATCAGGTCGCAGTCATGTTGTAGGCACACGTATCGAGGCAGGGTGTAAGTTTGTGAGCGCCAGGCCGCAGGTCGATCCAAAAAGTACGCCAGCAACCACCGTTTCACATACACTGTGCCCTCCTAGCTGCCTGTGCGGCAGCTGGCTGCAATGGCCGCAACTCAGCTGAACCCCGATGCGTGGAGGGGGCCAGCGAAAACTTGGCATGGATACTTCAAACTCAACACACCAGCCCAATTCAATTGTCTTCTTCAGGAGCCCTTGGGGAGCAACACGTACAGCACCCGCATGTGCAAGCACATGATCACGGCACACATACAACGCAGGCAGTCGTGCGGGTGCACGCTCAGCACACGCACAATACACAATATGAAAGCGGCTGAATAATGTCTAAGCCTCGAGCCTTATCGTTAAAATCAATGACAGGTAGCAATGCAGTTGCCTGGAGCTAACAACTAAATTAGAGTGTGGTGCAGCGCACACGTGTGCGGCCAGCATCGCATGCCGAGTGCTGCTGTGTGGTGGACTGCTGGCGTGCCCAGCCCGTGCGTGCAGTGCCCATCGGCGGCCTGAGCATTCAACATGCCGGTACGTGCACACATCAAGCAAACCCATGCAAGCCTGACCACCAGGCTTCCTGCTCAGCTGGCAAGTGCATACATACATGGTGCTTTTCGCATGCGACGCCTTCGGGTGCACATGCACGCGCGTGCTGTGGGCGTCAACAGGTGGGATGATGGGAGTGATGGTGGTGAACACATGTAGCAGCACGCATTGCCATGATGGACTGCATGGCCATGTGGGGATGGGAAATGGGGGAACGGTCTGGGACGAAGGTGCTTGCGGACTGGAAAGTTGGCGCAGATGAATTGGGCCAGCCAGACATATATGAACACGACCGGCGGGTCGGCCCTCATGGCCATATGCACGCTGTGTGTGGTGCAATGCAGCAGCTGGCGTGCCAGCCTGTTTCAGCAGGATTGCCGTGCAAGCACTGAGCAGAACACAGCGCGCTTCAGTACGGCGCAAAGCAATCAACCACATACTGTGTGGCACGGCGGCTCTCCCACTCTTGATGTCTTCCAGAATCATCTGCATGATCATATCGCCGATGAAAGCCTTACGGTGGACTGGATCACACGCACGTCCCTAATGCGGTGACACAGGGGCGCGGAGAGGATTTTTCCTAAGCCTTTGACGCGTTGGATAACAACAGCTCAAGCTGTGGATGGGCTGGCGCAATCAGGCTGCTGGGAACAAGCCCTGACAGGAGCCCCCTGACGCCGCAGGTCAAGAGGGGAAAAGGGAGCGGGGATCGGGCGCTCTCCATCACCTTTTCATCTCCCGGTGATCCCGTCAAGGTCTTTTCTGCAGTACGCGTTCTCCGACCCCGGGTCTAGCACGTACGTGTTGCTGGGGCTCTTGCGGAGTGCAATTGCGCCCGTTGGCTTGAAGATGGTGACCGTGCTGTCGCACAGGACCTGTGGGGCGCGTCACACAAACACGCATTGGGACACGGTCTGTCAACGTCAGTGAGGGCGCCACAGACTATAGGAGGCTAGCTCAGGTACCAAAGTATGGTTGCTGACTTGCTGTACGCCGAACACACGCACCTGTGCAGTGCGCACTTGCTTGTGCTGCAGATGGCGCTGACAAGCCATCAGCTAAGCCAATGCACCGTGCATGCACACAGCGCAGGCGCCAAACCACATTGCTTGCTTGGGGCACTTGCACCTGAGTCGTCGATGCTTACCGTGCCGACACCGACGAGCAGCTGCAGGGGGATCTCATCCTGCCCCACGTCCAGCTGCGTCGCGAGCGTGCTCGCCATGGCATCCCCCGAAACCAGCAGCGTCAGGTTGTACTGCCAGCCCGTGGCGAGCTTCTTAGTGTCGCACGTGGGCGGCAGCGCGTAGCCCTCGTTGTCACCATACCCCAAATACGTGAACACCGAGCCCAACGCGATCTTCAGGTTGACACACAACTGGAACGTCATGGAAAACGTGACGGATTGGCCGGCCAGCTTCAATGGTGCGAGGACGCTGATGACGCGGGTTTTGATCCCCGCAGGAGTGGTGGATGAGGGGGTGGTGGTGGCTGGGGGTGGGAACTTTGCCGTTGGG
>BDDA01001862.1:0-10569 GCA_001662385.1 Chlamydomonas asymmetrica | reverse complement strand
CGCAACGCCTGCCATAAGGCTGCTTTGGGTCCAACCGGAGCGGCCTGCCACAAGCGGCGGTCATCCGCCACAATAACGGCGGGCGTCAACGGCGGGCGTGTGCCGTCCAGCGCGTGCCACAGGCTTGCCAGCCACTCGATAGCCGGCCTGTACGTGGGGCATTCCAGGAACAAATGCGTGTAGGTTTCCAACGTCGACGTCTGGCAAGCCACACATTTGGCGGCCCTGCGATCACCACAAGCATTCCGCCCAAACTCCCGCATGGCAGCACATGGCAAAGCTGCATGAGCAAGACGGTATGCGAAGACACGCAAGTGATTCGACACAGGTGCACTCCACAAGGACTGCCAAAAGCGGGCATATGCACAAGATTCCCCCCCCCTCCCCGCTCCCGGCAGCCCCCCCGTCCTGATCTGGCGGCCGCGGCGCATGGTGGTGAAGCGGCGTCCCGGGCAGTCAGGTGTGGTGGTGCTGCAGTTGCTGTTGGGTCAGATGGTGCTGTTGTGCAGGCTGCACTACTGCAGCGTCCACTTGCGGCAGCACCGGCTGGTGGGGTTGTTGGTTTGGCTGTTGCGGTGCAGCCGGCACGGGTTGTTGTTGCTGATACAGAGGCTGTTGCAGGGGCTGCTGGACAGGCTGTTGCGGCGTAGTTGGTAGGGGCTGCTGCTGTTGCTGTGCCAATGGGTGCTGGTGCTGCCATTGCTGAGAAGCAGCGTTGCGCTCGCCGCGCGCTGGGCGGGGAGGTACCGGCGTAAGGCGATCCATGCGGGGTCCTGGGTTTGGCTCGAAATTCTGCAACCTGCGGGCATTGCGGGTCCAGACGCTTTCCAGGGACGTTAGGGTAGTTGCCGCTGTGAGCGGCGCAGCTGCCCACAACCTGGGCTTTATCGCCGCGCCCACCGTGTAGCCGGGCTGATGCTGTTGAAGCTTGCTGACTGCGTTGCTGGCTGTGAGGCGCTCTCGCGCCGCTTTCGTCGTGTACGAGTGGAGCGGCGTGTCACCATGCCCCCACGCTGGCGGGTATACCGCGAGCTGGTCCCAAGGGCCCAAGAGCTGCCCCTCCATGGGGCGCAAGGAGTCGCGTGCCTCTGGCGGTGCTGCATTGTAGGCCAACACCTCCTGCACAGATCACCTATGCCGGGCTTTGAGTACCTCCAAGACACACACAGGCTGCCAAGGCAGGTCATCCACCCCCACAGAGAGTGCACCCGCCGGCAGAGCAACGAGGGACCCCGACGGCATGACTGAAAAGAAAGACGTGGTCCCGCCCCCGCCCGGAGAATGCTTAACCACAGCAGGTGGCCCTGGCGTGCTCCACCATTGGTCGTGACCGGCGACAGACTGCCCCGCTTGCCGAGCCAGCGCCAAGGCTTGTTGCAACACGGGAGGCAAGGCTGCCGCAAGGGCTTGCAGATCTGCGTGACCTAGCAGCGGGGAGGGGCATGAAGCGAGTTGAGCGACTGTGAACGGCCACAAAACATGCACATCAGCAGGTGGGGCTTCGATGGGTCGCCCATCCGAGCGAACGATGGAGGGGTTGTAATACAAGGGCTCCAACAGTTGAGCCCGCAAGGGAAGCTCGATGCCTGCAACCCCCTCGGGCATCCTGTGGGGCATGGTGGCACGGAAAGCGAGCACCACAGCCTGCAAGCGGGGCGACAGCGGCCGCCGGCACCTGGCAAGCGGAACACGTGTTAGTACCCAGGCAGGGCCCCAGTTAGGGTGTGGGGCCGCGCTGGCGAAAGCGTGAAGCATGAACGCCTTCCATGCGTGTTGGCCCGGACTGAAGCATAAAGCGACGAGCTTGGCCTGCAAGGCAGCAATGTGACTGGGCAAATCCGGCATAACCATGCCTTCAAGCCGCTTGGGCAGTGTGGCGACCGCTGCCTTGGGCAACAACGACACTCCGCCCACACACGGCAGGGACGCATCCTCCACTAGAGGGGAGCGAGCGACGTACTGCGTGATAATGTCAGCCATGGCGGTGACGTGAGCAGGCGAGGGAGGAACAAAGGTGGCATGGCAGCAGACCGTGTTGGCCAAGACTTGGTTGGCATTCAAGCACCGGCCCACAGCAGACAAAGGTTGAGCCCGGAGACGCAGGACAGCCAGGTTAAGGGCCTGCACGCGCTTAGGGAACACCAGGTCCGCAGCCACCGCCCAGTCCCCCGTGGAAGGAACGCCCAGCGCTGTGCACGGCGCAACCCCAGGCTGGCCAAACTGAGCGCCCATGACCGGATCCGCCCCCCACACTGCCGGGTGCGACCCCAAGCACATCCCTTGGGCCTTACACATGATCCGTTAACTCCGTAAGCACTGTGCACAGCTGCACGGGAGGATTTGTGGTTTGTTGTCAATTGCAGTGACAACCATGCCACCTATTCCATGTCACTATGCACAGCTGATGTAAAGCTGGCTTGCTTGAAATAAAGAGGAAACGACACACCACCGCATCGGTAAAATGTCATTCATCACGAGTAAAGTAGACAGGTGCTCTGCTGCATTACGGGGGTATAGACTGGCACCTATGATGCATGAAGCGTGTGGCCTTACATCCCAAGGGCAACGCAGCGCTGCTGGCAGCGCGTGTGCGGAAGGGTGCAGCCTGCGGCGCGAAGCGGCAGCGAACGGTATGATAGCGACAGCGACCAAGGCGGCAGCAGCGCTGGTGACGCCATTGCAGACGAGAGCGACACGCATAGCATCGGTCACTGGTTGTACCAGTGCCAGTGACAGCTACCCCAGCGTTGAGGGCTTAGGCTTCACACGGTCGACATTCCACGCGCATGTGCACAGCCCCACCGGATGGTGCAGCTAGGCGGTACGAGGCAGGGGCACTGTTGGCAGGACTTCCCTGCAAGAATACCTGAGCACGAGGATGGCAAATGCATGGGCACTGCCGGTGACCGTAGTGACTGATCTGGACAATAGCATGGGCCGAACGCGCTGCTGTCCCTCCACTTGAGTGCTGGCACACTCGTGAGCGCCTCGACTTGGCATACTGGGAACCCTAACATAACGTACGAGTTGTTGAACCACTCAGATGGACACATGGTTGCTATGTACATCAATGAACTGTATTATGCAACCCTGCACGATGCGGATACACCACACTAACCCCTTGTGGGCGTGCATTGCTGCTGGTGTTTGCGATGTGCTGCACTCAACTGCTTGTGGCAATGCATGATGCTTATGCTGATGTACTGCGGCCCTCTTGCACACCATTTGCATAGCTTGGCGACCCCCTTCTGCTTGCCTGGTCCCCATCTGGGGGGAGCATGGGCCGTGTGGCCAACACGCTCCTGATGTAACATAACATAACATAACATAACATAACGTACGGCCACCCCTGACGGATGCACTGGATGCTGCTGACGGCAGTGGCTTGCTCATCACTGGATGGTGCAGTGCGTTTCCGCCAATAGTGGTCTCAGGATCCAAGCATGCAGCAGCAGAACTGCACTAGACGTGGAACCGGTTGTTGGGGCTACATGCAAGCTTTGCCCAGAAGGCAGTGGGCTGGTAGGCCTTGTCATGCAGCTGCAGCTGCAGCTGCAAGCAGTGGCCATGATCTGGACCGGGACCAACTTGACAACCATACAAGTACTGACCATGGTCACCAGAACAGCCGCCACATCTTCAGCATGCAGCAGGAGCTGCAGGAGCAGCAGCATCGTGCCACCAAGCGTCAAATAATGCCTGCTGGCAGTGTAGCTGCTGCAGCTCACCACAACTACAACAACTCGCACATCCGCCAGCCGCTCCTGGCACGCTGCGCAGCCGGCACGCAGCGCTGAATCACACCCGCATCATTGGAGCGGCGGCATGAACCCTCTGGCCGTGAGGGCAGGTGGTGGTGGCAGCCCTTGTGAGGGGTCCCAGTGGTTGGCAGCGATGTCTGTTGTGATCCAGGTATGGTCAGTGTACCTCCCAAGGCAGGTGCGCAGCGGTGCATCATGCATGTGTAGCCGAGGGCAGTACGTGGTGAGGATGACAGCGCTAGGTGGCCCTCATGCTTGCCTGGGCAAGAAGCGGAATGCCCTAGCAATGCTGACTGCGTGACTAGCGTGACTCACTTGGCATCAGCGACAGCAGCAAAGACGGAGACGGTGATGGTGGGTGCTGTCACCGTTAATGGCCCAGTCGTTATATGCTTTACATCACACAATCAAGCTACACGCAGGGGGTCATCATGCACCTAGGCATGTGTGATAATGTGCTTGTGGAGTTCTGGCAGCTGCATGCCACTGTACTACGCGCGTGTTTCGAGGATAGTGCCCTTTAGACACGCTCCTGCACGTGTGGCTGACCAAGTGCAAGCCCATGAGGGTGCAAATATCTCAGGGTAACGCTGCGGTGCTGGTTGCTATGTGCTGCGGCATCATCAAGCGTCGTTTGCGCACCTACCATACTGCTCACGTCGCTGTGCCACACCCCTACTGCCTACGCATGCATACCGCGCTGCCGTCTCGGCAGAACATACTACCATGCACGCGCATCTCAAGTCCCTACGCTGTTCACAACGAACTCTGCCGCTAGCTGCGCCTGGCACCTGGCGCCCCTCCCGCCTCTCACCTCACCTCACACCCGTTGAGGTCCTAATTATGTTGGGTGCAGTACTATGTCGCACTGCATCCAGTCAAGGGGCGCCATATATAGCCAAGGCGGTGGCAAGGCGATTTAGCGGCAGCGCTGCTCAAATTGCGCGTAATCGGAGGCGTGGAACTTGGGCACGGACTTGCGCTGTCCGCACTTATAAGCCTTGGCCACAGCCACCACAGACTCAGCCACGAGCTTAATGTGCTCGGCTTGGTCCTTGGGTTGCACATGGAAATCCAGGGGATCTGAGGACGCGTGCCGCGCACATGGCGTCTCCTGCGTTGGCAGCAGCACACATGGGGACGCAAACAGTCGCTCAATGCTGACACACACAGGTGCCGTATGTGTTGCGTGCATGGAGCATGGCACCATTGGTATACTACGTTCCACAGGCCATCGGCGTGTGAGCCCCTGGCCGACCCTGCAATGTGCACGCACGCACACTGCTCAGGCAGTGCGTAAGGCTTCGTTCACCATAAGAAGCCAAGCGGCAGCCAGCGCACTTTCAAGTTGGCAGCGAACGCATGCAGATCCCACTGACGCCGTCATGCTTGGGCATTGACGCGCACACGTTTGAACGTGTGGCAGCTGCCAACGCCATATGTCAGGGCCTGACAGACATGAGCTGCAGCAACACGTGCACGCACCATCAGACAGGTGTTGATCACGGTAGCTAGAGCAGGCAGAGCTGTCCCCTATTTTTCACCCATCAGACCGTAGTGCGTCTCAGTGTCTGCATGCTGTACCCCAACACACACCCAGTGGCAAATACGTAAGATATTACATGCGGCAACCATGGCCTGCCCACCCCTGTGACATCTGCTCATGTATACACAATGACACGCACGGTCCGCACCTGCGTGCCGTTGATCCCATCCACAAAGTCGCAGAGGCCGTAGTGGTTGGCTCCTTGGATCTTGCCGTACGCGGTACAACCGCTGCTGGTGTTGGTGTACGCGCTGTATGGTTTCGGGTTGTATTGCCCGCTGAGGTAGGTGATGGAGGCCGAGGCGGTTGGGATTTTAGTCATGCCACTGACATACCCCTCGTACGTCACCACAGCCCTGCGGTACATACAGCAGCACCAGCGTACGGCAGCGCCGGGTTTGCAACGGGCTGCATGCATACCCTGCGTGCACGATGCGGTGTGCTGCAGAACATGCACCACTGCAGCACCAGTCCATGCACCCTCCATCATTCCATCAAGCGTGTGCATATCAAATTCGCAAACCTAGGTTTACGTGTTCGCATAGTGAACCGGTCCGTTATGAGTTGCTTGGCCACTGTGGCAAACGGCAGCTTCCACGGTTATGGGTGCAGCAGCCAGCGGCTGCCGACCAGGGCAAATATCCACAAACCGTAGCGACCATGCTGCACACATGACCACTAACCCCCCGCGTACGAAATGCCCATTCCAGAGCCAGTGCCGTCGCCACGCCTGAGGCCCACATCGGGCTGCTTACTTGATGATGTTCCGTTGCTTGCTATCCTTCACAGGCGCGTAGTTGTCGCAAAGCAGCGGCAGGCTGAAAGGGGCGTCGCAGACGCCTGCCAAGAGCGCTGCCGCCACGGCTCCACCCTGGCTGTGTCCCACAAGCAACACGCCGTTCTTGCCAGCAGCCTGTGACATGAGGTGACGTGAGCCGCAAGCTTGTTTGGGCAGGCGTGCTACTGGAGGACCGTGTGCAGCGGGTGCACAGCCAAAGCGTGCAATCAGGTTGCGTGCCTGAATAGCTATCAAGCTATGTGGAGCGAACTTTGCGCACGCATGCCGTGCGTGCGCAGTCTGCATGCATGCATGGCTTCTTTCACGGGTTGGATCAATGCATGGAGTGAGGCAGGACTGCGTTGTTGTCCCCTCCCTGTGTGCGCCTTGGCCAAGCAACCCGCTGTAGCTGGGACCCATCAAGCATCCTGCGGATGGGTGTGGGCGTGGGCGTCATGCTGCTTGGTTAGGCGAGGCAAGAAGGTCCCACAGCTATGAACGTGCAAACAGAATGGCAATTTAACCCTGGCAGCAAGCATTCAGCGCCATCATAAACACGGCAGTGGCTGGTGTGGTGATCCGTTCCCATTCCGATCCCCGCCCCCCCCATGCCAGCGCATAACGGCCACCCAACATGACCTTGCGATAGGCGGTTTGTGCACCGTCAGGAGGCTGCGCAACATAGTAAAACTCAAATCCTGACCTTGCGGTAGCGATACACCTCTGCAGCCTTCTTGCCAGGTGTCGCAGTCAACAGGGCTGTTAAGTGTGCCCCCGAAATGAAGTTGTAAGAGGGCGGACAGCCAGGCAACGGCAGGCCTGTAGACGATACAATACACAACAAAGACCTGAGCTACAAGGCCTGTGTGGCATTACTTCACGTGGTTTCAGAGTTCACGTCGCGATGCCTGACGTTCGTACCTGGAATCGGCAAGAACCGGTAGTCAGTTGCGCTTGCCACAAACATGCCCTTCTTAACAAGAGCTGCTAGCAGCTGGGAGTACCACATAGAATTCACATTGAAGCCGTTCACCAGGAACACAACCGGAGAATCGCTCATGGCGGACTGCAAGTCACAGCAAGCACATCACTTCGTTGGTGTAGGTGTATAACACGTGGTGTGTTGTAACATGTTATAGCTTTCAGCAAGGATTTGCGCCTCACAGGGCTGACGCACATTTCCTTGAGGAATCGCGAGTTTGTATGTCACTGGCACTGTCGCCAACATGGGCGGCGCGGTGAGGTTGGTCGTGGAGTAATTGTACCGTGTGCAAGGCAGCTCCTGCTCGTAGACTGTGGCCTTGGCCTCGTAAACGACTGTGAGCATGACCTGCTCACAACACACGGTCACACACATTTCACACACGGTCACACATGGGGAAGAGGCGGTTCTGGTAAGTGGGTTGCGCACAACCGTCGTGCCCCATAGAAAACAGACACGCTGTGATGCATGAACTCTCGAACGAGCTCGAGTTTCGGCTGACGCTATCGAGTGGCTCACCAGAAGGACCAGCAAGTTCAAGTGAATAGGAGCCATCTGGTTGAGTGCACCAGGACCGCCGTTGAGGAAGACTGTCAAAGGAAACGAGAGCTTACAGGTTTCCAGGCGATTATGTGTGAAAGAGATGACCCAGCGCGTTGCCCGTTTGGACCGTTGCCCGTTTTTGTCCGTTGGTCCTGGCAAGCAAGAGGTACGGCACGCGCATGAACTATCATACTATAGCTTTGGCACCCATGCGGACAATAGAACATTGTGAGATATGTGTATGGATAAGTGTGCCTTGGTAAGTCTGTGTCGTTGTCTGCACCACGTTTTTCCGTGCAGTTGATCCGTTGATCCGCACAACAGACGAAAGCATGTCTGTGACGACAAGCGCACAGACGGGAACTGTTGTCTCAGACCCTTGCTTGCTGACAGGAAATGTGCTGCGATTCATACCTGGGTCTTACTGCAGCCCATGTTGCCAGTTTTTGTGTTACACCACCACGGCACCAATCGCAAACGAGCTGGCCGCCGCAAAGCTTAGCCAGCAACCTGTTAGCAGCACATGTTACGTATGGTTACGTGTATGCGATGAATTCAGTGTGGCAGTTTATGAGCTATTCCTCCTCTGCGTCTGCAACCCACTTGTTGGTGGGTACGACCACCCACCCCCGCGCTGACTGGACGGTTAACGCGGCAAGCACCTGCAGAGGGCTGTCCCTGGGGAGTTTGAGAAGCAACAGGCTCCCGAATGACACAATCCATATCATGATGTCTGCTGAGACCGTGCCGCCAGATGGCCATGTCTGCCTGCGCTGTTCTGAGGCTGGTTCCGGTGCTGCACTGCAATACCTTGCAGGGTGGAGAGCTGAACGTGCAGCCAGGATGCATCACAGTCACAGAGCAAGACGAGCGGCGAGCACCAAGCAAGCATCATTGCGTGGGTGGGTGTGGTGCAGTGCAGCCTGGCATGCATGTGGCATTTGCGTGCGCGGCTTGCAGGTTGCAAAAGCAGCGGCTACGCATACCACACATACCAGTGTCAAGAAAGGTCACACATACCAGATTGTGCTGCATGTAGGATGCCATGGATCATGCGATGCGCCAAGAATGATTGATGTAGTGTAGCAGCACAGCGGTACACCCGTGTCATGCCAGACAACGGTCTGTTGGTTGGAGGTGGGTGCGGGAGAGGAAATCTGGTTCGCACCGGCCATAACGGGTTCTCCAGTACCTCCGGTATCTGGCACAGCGCAGCAATCGGGATGGCAATACCGTGTCTGCCCACAATGAATGAAACTGAATCGTCTCGTGTCAAACAATACCGGTACTGGACTCAGCCGCCAAGGGCAGGCTCCCATACGGCTTCCCTCAGCTATCTGATGCCCGCACTTCCGTTCATGTGAGGTAGCCCAGTTGGATGCGACTGTTGGCGAACAAGCGTATAACGAACGTGCCCGCTGGACAACGCTCCAGGAGAGGGTACAATCAAGCTATTCGTACAGAAGCTTTGCCAACATTTAAGTATGCAGCCAAAGCCCAGGCGAAAAAACGCGCTTACCCACTGATGCGACGAGCCTAACGGCAAAGACTATGTTGCGCAGTGCACACAGTCCTCATTAAGCCACCTTGCTATGCACAGCGTAGCATCTGGCTGCGCTCCCTTCCCTTCGCCTAATCAAGATCCAGTCGCTGCGGCCACCACCCACGGCTCAGGTCCTTTGAACATGCGACCGGCATGTCTCACGCTAGCACTGCGCTGTTTGTCACGCGCGCTCTTCGCGGGAGGTGGACAGCACCGCGCGCATGGCATCTATCCTCCTTGCCACCAGCGATGCCAGGTGCGTGATGCTGATGCCGCTGTCGGCGCCTGACACAGCTGGGCCAGGCCTGACAAGCGCATCCCGGTGTCAGCCGGAGCCGTCACTAAGTTGCCATGCAGGCGCATCCCCTCCCGCGCCTCCTGCCTGACCCCAACGTCAGCTGCTGCTGCCCCCGGCTGCTCAAGGCAGACACGGCACCGCAGCACGGGCTGCTCACCTTCGGTCCGGTCGCCTGGGCATGCCAGCGCTCAGGGTGATTGCTGCTGGAAACTGGTGACGAGGCCTGCAGCAGCAGCGCCAACACAGTGCACTCGTGGAGGCGCCACCACTGCAGTGCAGGTATCCTTCAAAGCGGCAGCGTAGCCGGCCCCGGGTCAAGCTGTGAGTTACCCGTGAGAGTTTTCGGTCCTCATCTGAGGGGAGTGTCGGCCTTGGCTAGAAAAGTCCAAATGTTAAACAAAATCTATTATCCGCGAGGGGCGGGGCTCTGCATGGCTGCACCGCTGTGCGCCTCCACCTCCGCCTTAATCAGCGCAGCGGCGATGGCGGCGGCGTTGGCGCGCAGCGCTGCGCCGCTCGGCGCCTGCTGGTCATCCGCCGCTACCGCCTTCTCCTGCTGCCCCCTGCGCAGCAGTCGCCGCACCACGTGCTGCCCGATGACCGCCTGCTGGCCTGCGTAAGCGGGTGACCCCGCCCCCTCCGCATCGCTGCTGCGGCCGCTGCTATCCAGGCCGCCCTCAGAGTCATCAGAGTCAGACGTATCCCGTGTCGGACCCTCCACATCCATCCCATCATCGCCATCGCCATCCAGGTCAGCTGCAGCGTCCCCTGTGGGCGAGGCGCCACGTTGCACCAAGCGCCCGGAGCACGTATCCGCTTCATCCACCTGCCGCCGCTTGCGGGACGTGTCAGGCAGGGCGATCCCGGCCTCATCCTCGCTGCCGCTGGCATCGTCTGTGCTGCGATCGCAGGGCCTGGCATGGCCCGTGTCGGTGGCATCGCCCTCTAGCACGGCCACGACATAAGCGAGGGTGCGGGTGTCCAGGTGCTCCCAGACCTCCCAGCCGGTGTGGTTGAGGTGGATCAGGTGGCGAAACTGATACGGGGGGCGCACAGTACGCCCGAGGACGAGGGTCTTATATGCCACCTGCAACCATAGGCGGAGGAGTGAGGGGGGT
>BDDA01001861.1:0-10573 GCA_001662385.1 Chlamydomonas asymmetrica | reverse complement strand
CACCACCACCACCACCACACACACACCACCACCACCAGTACCCATGTACGCACACACACGCGCGCTATCTGCACTGCCGTGCCCCAATGCGACGCACTGCTGGATTACGGCACGCTTCATTTCACATATATGTGTGGTGGGCAACCCCGGCCAGGCAGCGGCGCACGTGGTGAGTGTGGAGCGCCGAGTAGGCTGCATAGGAGGAGGTTAAGAGGGCCTCACTGTGTTGCAACCACAATGCTGCAGCATACACCACAACTGCAGGGTCACTGGAGTCGTTTTATGCGTGCGCAGCGCCTTATCCGGCTCTGTGCACAATCCCCCGCAACGTTGCACGCGACATGGCACAGGGCTCGGGTTCAAGGTTCAGTATGCAACAGTGAGCAGCAGCCGTGCAGCCGAACGACCCATGCTCTGTCCATATGAGTTCCACTGTGTCCGCTGTACGTAGTGTTTGCGGTGTCACGCACCGTTGTTCAGCCACAAAACGCAATGCGCAACGTGGATCTGGTGACAGCTACAACGGTGAAAGCGACGATGATTAGAATGTTCATGGCCAAGCCCACTACAGGCTGCCCTGTAGTATGCATCCCCAGGCGCTTGTCTTCACCGGGTGCCGTATGCGCTGCGGGTGGTGCACTACAGGTGGGTGGTGTACTACAGGTGGGTGGGATGTTCAGGATGGGCGGCGGTGGCAACACCAACAACGGCACCACCAGCAGCACGGCTGGCGGTGGGGCAACGGGGGGTCGTCAGCCCCGCTGAGCAGGCCAAGCAGCAGCAGCAGCAGCAGCAGCAGCTGCAGCAGGGCGCCGCCACAGGCGCCATGCGCATGCTGCGTGCGCCGTGGCTGGAGGTTGAGTCCGGGGGCCGGATCTTCCTGGCAAGTAACCGCGACGGCGAACCCGTGCCCAACTCCAAAAAGTAAGTACCTGGTGTGGCGGAACAAGGAGAGCTGATACCACAGCTGCTGACTGTGCTGGGTGAGACGTGGTTGGGGTGAGACGTGGTGTCTGATGCACGGGGCCACTTGCAGCTGTATGTCCCAGTGTTAGTGGTGCAGGCTGTCAGAGTTTAGGGATCCTTTCCTTAAACCTTCATTACCGGTTTCAAGATCTGGCGGCTGTGTAGGGGCTGGTGAGCCGATGGCATCATTATCTATCATTACCTGAGGGGTGAACAGGGTGGCATGCTGGCAGCAGGTCACGGAGCAACCACTCATTTGCATGAAGCTCGACGCTGCTGCGAGACGGGCCACTGTGGACATGAACGGCATTGTTTTTCATGCACGAGACCATCATCATTGACAAGCATGTCAGGTGGTGCTGACGCACGCGATCGAGCACTTGCCTGGCGGGTGGGGGCCAAGTGGCCAGGAACAGCACCGATACTTCACCGACCGCAACACACCTGCAACATGCGCTCAGTGTACATGTGGATTTTTCCTTACCTGGCGTGCCTGGCACACTTGACCGTGTTAGGTTTCATGCATGCTGTGGCATGCCAGGAACTTGCGCGGATGTAATCATGTCATCAACCTGGCTGGCAGGTTCTGCTTTGAGGTGGTGCCGAGGCCCGGGCGCCTCGCATCCGCCACAACTGCTTCCACCCGGGAGCCATTAAGGACATGTGGTCCAAGGTGAGACCGTGCTGACACACGTACTGACGCACGTACTGACGCACGTACCAACACACGTACTGACACGTACCGGACAGAGTAGTGTGTGTTGGATTGCACTCGTTTGTACTGAGGGGCACGCACAAACTGTTGTTCTGTACCGGGGTACGTGCCAGGGTGAGTGTGTCGTGCCGGCCATGCCACGAATTATGCGGGTGAATCATGCGAGTTTGTGGATCATTCGCGTGCCCATATAAGCATATCATACACCATTTGCGTAGCTGAGTGACCTCTTCTGCTTGCCTGGTCCCCATCCCGGAGGAGCATGGGCCGTTTGGCCGACATGATCCTGATGTAATATAGCATAACACATAAACATATTGATCTTGTGCCCTTTTTTTTTTTTTTTTCTTGGTGAGGAAGCCCTAACTATTCGCAGGTGGTCCGCTTCAGCCGGCGCATCCCGGGCCAGCAGCCGCTGTGGCGCCGTGATCCGACTGGCGAAGCTCAATCTGCCGCCGCCGCCGGCTACGGCTACGCCCTTGCATACTACCAGCATGTCGCCAAGGCCAGCAAGCAAAGCAAGGAGGACGGCAATGCGGACAAGGCAGCGGCTGCTGGCGGCGGCAAGAGCCGCAGCGCCAGGCAGGGCGCAAGAAGCACGTTCCGGTTTACGCGGCGGTTGCATGCCTCCGCATTACGGGCGCCGGATCTGTGCCTGTTCGCCTGTGTGGTTGCGGTACAGCAGTACAACTGTACAAAGTATGACACTACCGCTGCTGCAGCTGCACAACACCGAGGCACGGTCGCCACCCGTGCTAGCGAGGCTCCTTGCTTCGTTCTGTACACAAGTTTTGGCGCATGTGCCTCGCATGCGAGCTAGCATGCTCGTCGCATTTTCGGGGAGCGCTTGCGGGGCATGGGCTCTTCTTGAGACCGAGTGCGCTTTTGGCTGTTGGCGTCACGCCTTTTTAGTTTTGACTGCATGTCCTGCGGGGCATCCCAGCTGTTTGCTGAATGGTCAGAGCGAATCGTGCCGCAATAACGAAACGTAAAAAGCGGAACAAAATCACCGAACACGTTGTGTGGTCTTGGTAGCATACCTGCTTTGGCCGCGTGGGCGCACGCAGCCATATCCGATCTGTTGGCGCGTTGCGCCACTGCGGTACGATGCGGTACGGTGCGGTACATCACGTCCCCCAGGACAGCAGGTTTTGCTTTTGAAATGCATGCACGCTGCACCATGCAAATCAGAAATGCCGCGTGCACTGCCCATTGTTGTTTTGTTCTGTTGAGGACTGGCCGGGCAGTGCTGGTAACAACCACTATCAGAGCCCATGTTGTGTGGCTGCTCTGGGTTCAGGGAGGTGCCTGCAGGATGTTTGTAACGCGTGAATCACGCACCATGCGTTGAGTGTAGTGGGCAAGAGCAAATCCCAGAGGGTGTCATGGGACGAGTAGTGCCATGGAACGAGCATCCCGTAACCCACGACCCGAGAGGATGGCGTTCATGGACCAACTTGCAACGGAAAAGTCATCGCGCCCGGCAGTAGTGATGCTGGCTTCAGGGCAACGCGCGACATCATGATGATCCACAGTGCAGTCCAGTGTTGGATCACCGTTATGGTCACAGGCTAGGAAACATGCTGCAGAAGCAGGGCGGCGGCGGCAAGTGCGCAGGACGAGGCCAGCAAGGCAAACTGCGCACGCGCTTCGCTGCTGAAGCAGACGCAGAGCAAGGCAACATGCGCACAGGGCACATGGAGTTGGATCCTGAGAGATTGAGCAAAACAGGGACGGAAAGGGACGTGTGGCGTGCTTGTGCATTCCAGCACATGCATGGCGTGGCATCGTGGCAGTGCAGAGAGGGGCGTGACGGTGCTGCCGGCTCCGTGTGCGCAATGCCGGGAGCGTGGAAGCAGACTGAGCGACGCCAGCGTTTTGCAGCATATTTCGGGGGCAGACGGGGAGGCATGGATAGCGCGGAGCTCCTAGCAGGTGAGGCAGTCAGCAAGCTCTGGGTGGAGTTTGAAGGGGGGGACCTGTGGGTGACGAGAAATCGCCAGGCGGGCGGAATCGAGAAGGGGCCTGTAGAAATATGCACGCTCCCTATGTAACATAACATAACATCACAGAACCTGCACACCACATTGCACACTGCGAGGTCTTCGGCAAGGTGTTGTGGTTGGACTGGGATTGGGGACTGAGAGGGGGTGGGGGCGGGCGGCATGCATGGGTTGGTGCATATGGAGTGCGGTGGGTCAGCATGGTAGGGAACGGGGTGGGCAGCATGTGGTGGCGTGGGCCAGAGGTTGGGCTCCGGCCCAGCGCCATGTGACGGTGGGTGAGTGGGATGACTGTGGCATGGGATTCAGGAGATCAGCAGCGCACGCAGGCAACACCGTATGCAGCATAGCGGCGTGTTGTTGCAGTGGAGGGCGTGCACGGGGTGGCGGTGGTTAGGTTGTGTGGCCCAAGAATGCTGTGGTTGCGACACGCCTGAGCTGGGCCCCAAGATCCGCAACGCTCGCATGAGCACCATGTGTAAATGTAGCGCATGCCCATGTCTGGTGAACTGTGCTGTGCTGTATTCGCAGCAAAGCTATCATGCAGCAAAGTGATTTCCCTGACCTAGCAGCGTTTTCAGTTTGATCTCGTGTACGCATTGGGGCAGCGTTAGCGCCGTGCACTGCTCGCTGCTTGTGATTTCAATCTCAAATTGCACTCGTTCCGAAAACGACGCAATTGCTACCCAATTAAGTAGCCTAATTAGCAGATAACGATGTGCCCAACCAAGATGTGTGTGTGGTGTGCTTTTGTCCGCGCAAAAGACGTCAAGGCCAGTCATCCACACCCAGAACAGCGGCAGGCTGGCACCCGCCTTCGCACACCTCGCAAGTCAGTGGCTCAATGCGCCACGGTTGTCATGGCATGCACGCATCCATGTGAGGCAGGCAGTGAGGGGAATGAGCAGGAACACGCGGGGCTCGCATGCAAAGCCTGACATGCGGTACAGCACAGCCCTGGTCAGTGCACGCGCATGCGTGCATGCATGGTGCAAGCGATACAGGCATTGCAGCCTGGTACAGAATTGCAGTGTTTTTGGCAAGCAATAACGAATATGCATCGAGCAACCCAACGACTCAACACGCAGCGGCAGTTGTTCACCGCACGGCAGCAGTAAAGAATTACGCAGTCAACAACTGTTGAGCTAGGTTCACGAGTAAGGGCGATTACAGCCAACAGGGTGTGTGCCGAGGTTGAAGGTTAAACAGCCGTACTAAGGCACCTCTCTGGGGTCATGCAGCCCCGGATCAATCATCGCCTCGAGCGCATGCCCCGGCGTGTATGATGAGCACTTCGCCAGGCTGGTGCGGCACTGCTGACGGCTCAGGACCATCGCCTGCATGCAGCCATACGGATCCGTTTCACTACTGTCATACGGCAGAGCAAAGCCAAAATCAGTCCGGACAATGCACTTATCATGTATCCTGCACACAGGGAGCAATACATGGATGACACATGTGTGCATTGAAGTTGAACACCAGGATTCCCTGATACAGGCACCAGATATTCCTCATGAGCTGGTCGTGTGCTGTGGCAACAGCAACAGCAGCGGCTACACACCCAATCGCAGCAACCGCGCCAGCAGCAGCTGTTCATCGCCAGCACCAGCACCCTACCTGGAGCGAGTAGCCGCTGTAGGTTGCAATCACGCATGACGCCCGCATGATGATGCCAAAGTCGATCATTTGGGTCGCAATCGATGTGCTGCCCTCTGAGCCCCCAATGATATGTGCCGGCAACACATTCGGCGTCACCCAGGGCTTCAGCTGGCCCTGGATGCCCCGTTTACGCAGCTCATGCTTGTCGGCAATCAACACCAGGCGCGGAGGCAGCGCGGACGCTGCACGCTGATACGGTGAGCAGCCCGGATGCCCGCTGTCAGGCTCGGAGCCACTGGCTGTGGTGTTTGCGCAAGGCTTTGGCAGGTGCGGTATGATCCTGTCCTCTGCACAGTGCCGGGCGACATCTAGAAGCTCGTCGTCTGCAGTGTACTGTATTCCTGTTCGTTCCTTGATGCCATTCTCGCCTGCTCGGTACCAACCAGCATGCAAACATAGGGTTGAACGATGGGCTCACTGTGAGAGTGATCTGTTAGTTTTGACGATCGCTCCGCGGCTGGCTGTGGGGTAAGTCGTCGGCTTGGCAGGCAACAGGGTGTTATGTGGCGCTCACCCACCTCCAAGATGTCCCAGCCGCAGGTGCAGCACCACGAAGGGTTGGCCCTTGGCAATGCCCAACTCCTTCAGCGCCTCATCCACCAGCTGCAAGTCATGCAAGGCAGGGTGTAGTAGCGTAACAAGCAACAGAGACCGGGGGGGGCAGGGTGTTGGCACACAACGCACATGCCTGTCACGCAAATGTTGACATGGGCCAGCCTGTGGTGCTAGCCGCTGGGGCATGTTAGTGTGCAGGGCTGCAGGCAATGCACGCCTAGCTGGTGCAAAGACCCACCGCATCGACGGCAGGCGTGGGCTTGAACAGTGCTTGCGCCAGGTCGGAGCAGTGAGGATCTTCGTATATCGGCCCGTGCTGCCACATGTAGGGGTGGTCTGCAACATTAGTGGAAGCGCAGAATGAAAGCACATAAGCAGTCGCAGCAGCAGCAGCTGGAGGAAGGCGTTGTCACACACAGGCGATGACACCGGCAGGGCTGTGCATGTGTGTGGAACTGCATCCCCAATGAACGTGCCCGCTGCTTTTCCCGTCACGCTTTGGGCGCTGGTTTTCCCGTCACGCTTTGGGCGGGACCATGCATCGCCAACGTACCTGCCTCAAGCCCAAGCGAATTAGAGGGCCTGCATGGTACCAGAGCATGCCGCCTGCATGCCTGCCTGCGCGCATGTCGACGTGAATTGCAGGCAATGCCGGTTGCGTTGCAGTAGTTGCGGGCACTGCCACGCACTCACAGTTGGTGGCGAGCGTGATAACACGGTCCTCCCGCTTCAACAGAGAGCCGTCCCACAACGCATCCTGGAACTCCTCCACCTCCATCCACACCTGCAGCACTACGTGGTAGTAGGTGCCGGGGGCGAGTGTGACGTCCAGGTCGGGTGTGTGGCGCCAGTCTATCAGGTTGGGGGAGAGGAACTCCTCCATGGGTGCAGGGTCCTCTTGGTGTATCAGCAGCACGCGCTGCAAGCCAGGACACCAACACCGAACATAACCACACAAGCATTGTCGTTCCAGTTACGAACACACGCCGCAGGCCAGGACGCACCAGCACGACACACTCGCGCATTGCCAAGTCGGCTTGGTCATAGTGTTCAGGCACATGCATGCAGGTGGATGCTCAAAGCAGCCCATGGCCGGAACTGCGCGCGAGCAGCCGTGTGCACCGGACGGAGCGCATTGCACTACACGTATGCAGTATGTATACCGCATGCATGCACATGCAGATGTGCGCGACTGGTAATTGGCAGGTCTGAGCGAGGGACATCTCATGACTCATGTGCAGCCTGCAGTACGGTAGTGCAATCTGGTTTCCCCCAAGGACACCGGCATGCCGTGCACATGCACGGTGCAGATCAGCCCAGGCCCCTCGCCATCGTCAGGTATGCGCACACTGCCGTGGCCCCAGAATCTGTGTCTGACACACACAACGCACCTGCATCTTCATTGCCAGCCGCAGCGCAAATTCTATTCCGCGCAAGCGGTCTCCCAGACCGCAGCAGTTGCCATTGTACATGTTCTCGTGATGGCCGCGCTCCCCGCCATAGCACACCACCACCAGATATTTGGCATCCGGTTGGCCTCGGTGAGCTCTATGGAACTCAATGTAGCGATGCAGCTCACACCTGCACGGCGCTCACATACAGATGCACATGCACCGTCATGCAGGCAGGCAGGAATATGCAGCGCATGTGCCACTCAAGCAATACGTGTCTCAACATCACAGTGAGTGCTGCATCGCATGCAGCCAGGATAGTGCGTGCGTGTGATCTGCGCGCACCTCACTCCTGACAGTAGATTTTAGATTTTTCTACACTTGGAGCTTTCTAGCCGAGGCCAACACTGCCCTCTAGATTAGGACCGAAAATCGCTCGCAGGCGCGAGTCAAGCAGCAAGCAACAACGGACCCACACTGAACGTGTAAGGCCATGAATGATACG
This sequence comes from Chlamydomonas asymmetrica, assembly GCA_001662385.1. Classification (NCBI taxonomy): domain Eukaryota; kingdom Viridiplantae; phylum Chlorophyta; class Chlorophyceae; order Chlamydomonadales; family Chlamydomonadaceae; genus Chlamydomonas; species Chlamydomonas asymmetrica. Next base: position 2,779 of record BDDA01001861.1, on the reverse strand, counting down.
GTAGGCAGTATGGAGCAGTGACGGTATGGAGTAGTGTGCCTGGGTCAATGCATATCCCCAGCATACAGTATGCTACAACAAAGAACGCTATTTGGGGAGAAACACCCACCCACGGGGTCAAGGGTGTGTGTGTGTGAGACGCGTTCGTGCGTTGCCTGCCTGCATGCTTTGCAGTTTGTGTTTGATTGGCTCTTTACGGTCGAGGCATGAATGCATGTACATACGGTGCTGAGGACCACCACGCTTCACATGCATCACATGCACTCTTAGAGCCAAGCCATCAAGTGCATGCATGGGGCAGGCACACCTCGTGCATCCTTCCACTCTTGTGTTGCATTGATTGCCATCAACACACGCACGCACGTACGCACACACGCATGCACAGCGCCAACATATCGGGATGACAACCAGGCAAAGGGCTGTCTAGGCTACAGATTCTTTTGCATTCTTTGGCGTCATGAGCTCACTACTCTACGAAACATGCTGCCGCCACTCCCGCTGTCCCCACCAGCTAGTGCGCACCAGTGTCATGCGCAGCACAGCCACGAGCGTGCGCTGCTCACAGCAAGCCCTCACCACGATTCTGTGATGCAGGTGGCCTGATGCAGTATTCCAGCTGGCATGATGCAGTGTTACAGCGACACACTTCTAACCTGTTTCCTTGCAGCAGCACACATATCCGGGCCGCCATGGCGCCACGCGCCCGCCGATCAATTCATTTGTTGACCAGCTGGCCCTGCCCCGCAAACAAGGCCTTCCCAAAGAGCGTTTAGTTGGTGTGCTGCCTGGGTGCCAGACCGTTGTGAGGGTGCGGCTGGTTGAGTCGCCGGGAACTACCGGGTAGTGTTTTTAGTTTGAGCTTCGCTTCGGCAGGTGGTCTAGGTGGTCACACGCCAGTTAATGATGCCGGTCCTGGCGTCACGTTGCCTAGAAGCTTTGCGTGAAACCGGCGTTCAAGTAACCAGCAAAAAAATATATTACACTGATAGGTGGCCGATTGTGAACGGGTAAACATCATCGAGTACCATACCGCCAGGCACTAGCGGACCCGGAAACTTGTTTGGGCCCGCAGCTGGCGTTTATTTGCTTGGAAACGCCAAAAGGAAGGCGCCCGTGTTTGCATTAGCTTCTGCCGCCAACCAGTCCAGCGTGCTGCCGTGCGATAGTGCCTCCAATGTGCTCACTTACACTGCTGGTACAGTCTAATCCAGCCAGGTCTACAAGACTGCACGGTTCAACTCTTCTTGCCGGTTGCTTGCACAAACAGGCTTGAAATTCGAGCTTACATAACAACAACTTAACGCTCTGGTAACGCTTTGACATTTACGCATCCCCTGTCCGGCAATCCTTGACATACAGCAGCGTACGTACATACTCACCTGTCAGTGTCGCCCTGAATACAGGCCTGCACAATGTGATCCAGCAGTAGCTCTGGTGCTGTGTAGCCATCCAGGCTGAGACTGCTTTGAACTTTGTTTGGTGATTCTGCGGCTGCCTGCTGCTGGGAATTCTGCTGGGTGGAGCGGCGCGCTACAGGCTGTGCTCGTGCACATGAGCTGAGGGAGATCATGATGCAAGCAGGCAGCAAAATCAGCAAGGATAGGTGCTCTGACATCATGTTCAAAGTGGGTGAGACTGTGGCGCTCTCGCTCGGTCATCACGGCGGAAGCGAGCGTCGCTTAAAGCCAGCGAGCCTTCTGCTGCCAGCCTGTCAAGGAACCAGCACCAACGTGCAGGTTCAAGCTGCTCCAAGTTAACGGGACATCTGCATCAAGCTGCTAGGTCCTTGTGACCGGCTCAAGCACTTGAACGCACACAAAGGTCACACATCAAAGGGTTGTGGTGGTACAAAGTGGTATGTAGTGCGTGGGGGTGGTAAAACTATGAAAGTCCTCCAAAGCGGGCCAGCACAATTAGTCCTAGGGCAGTATGTCAAGGATATGTCGCAGTGCCGGTGGCATTTGTGCAAGCACCATCTTTGTGAGCTGGTGGTGGCCAGCTTTGTAGTCAACCTCAACGATACCTCAACCATTGTCCTCATGGTGACACTCATGGTGCAAGAAGGGTTCCCAGGCACATACAAATTGCAACACATCTGCGAGACCTAATGGGTTTTATTTCTTCCTTCACGCGTTTTCAGAGAGTTCCCAGCCCCCTCCTGGTCGTTATTTGCTCTCGGTCGACCTACCTGGACCGACGTGCACGTGCGTGGGAGGCTTTTCAGACCCTGCAGCGCCATTGTTGGAGATACTAGGCACATGATAAGCAACTTTTGGTTGTGGCTGTGTGCGAACGTATATGGCAATGCGACGAGGGACTTAAGAGGCCAAGCCCTTACTTGCCAGCGGGGAGCCCGCGGCCGGATGTGGGACTCGCGACAAAAGCGCAGACACAGGATTGTTGACACAGGAGTGGCTCATGAGTTGTAGACCGAATCAATCATCAGAAAGTATCACGTGAACTTTATGATAATTGCGCTCTATCTGAGGGTGGTGAGTAGGGTCTTCACAGCTTCTGCAAGGTCACCGGGAAGGTCAGTGGGAAACTGCAATCTGCAAACTGCCATTCGCAGCCAAGCACGGGCAAAAGCACACCACAAACATATATACTCCTTAGGCCCAGCTTTATCTGTTCGCATCCCAGCCTGGTCCCAAGAGCTGGTGGCTAGCGGTTGTCATCAAACTGTGGACATCCATGCTCACCACCGTCTTGTCAGAATATGCTGAACACTACGCGATACTGAGCACTCAACAGGAGGGGTTCCGCAAGCAACGCAACA
>BDDA01001859.1:0-10578 GCA_001662385.1 Chlamydomonas asymmetrica | reverse complement strand
AAGCAAAGGGTCTGGAGGTCTTGGAGTTACCTGCAAAGCTGTCAGAAGGCTTATATCTGCTGTCCAAATCTACGGTGCTGACCAGGGTTACGCATGTACAGCACGACGAGGCTACGGTGGTGGGCTGCGTCGTGGCGCGCATTACGTTTACGCCCCAATGCTGCAGTGGCACCTTCATTCGAAAAAGTGGAAACCAACAACGTAATTCAGACATTGCATCCTAGACAGGATACAGCAACCGCGAGGCCGTTTAAATGATTTGAAGAGGGCGGCACTTTCGCGACGCGCGCACTGCGTTGCGGCTCTATTGTACATAGAGACTACGTTGGTGGTCGTTGCTGTGCATACACCTGATTGTGGATGGAGATAGTGTATGCTTGTCAGCTGACACGCAGGCGCAAAGGGGTCAGGCCCTGCTGCCCAACAGCACTTACGAGTTGGCGGCACATGGCATGGCCTTGACGTGCCAGGACGAGTTGCTGTCCCCAAGCCAGCAAGTCGCGCAGCACGCAGCATGAGAAGCAAGTTTTCATCATAGGAGGCTACATTTCCTTGAACCTGCTCAGTCCTGGGTAACAGGCGTTTCCAACTGCCACCAAGGCCAACGGCCGACGCAATCCACGTGAAAGGCCCTCCGTCCTGACTTTGGCGTTTTGCAAACACAAACCGACACTGTCAAGCGAACAGATGACTGCCTTCTTGACTCCAGCTTGATTCACTCGCGCAAGGCCAACACAGGTCCAACAGGAAAAGGAAGCACGCAATTCAGATTGCCGCTCAAAGGCTTGCCGCCCCAAACACTGACAATCAACACTGTTTATTCTGCAAGCCAGGCCGAAGCTTATGTTTGCAAGCCTTTATGCAGGGTGGCTTGGCGACTGGCCTGTATGTGGGATGCCGTCTTTGTGACCGGGCGTTGGCCTTCGCTGGTTGTCACCGGCCGGCACCGTTTAATACTCTTTACAGTGCTTGCAGATTCGCGGCCTCGGTGTTTTAAACTTTGCAGGCCGGCGACGGGTCAGCGAAGGCCGATGCCCCTTCACAAAGACGGCATCCCACAGCCACTCGCCAAGCCACCCTGCACCGTAGCTTTGCAACCTAAGCTTCAAGTTGATTTGAAGAGCAAACAGTGTTGTTCAGCAGTCCAAGTTGGAGCCACACCCCTGCTTTGAGGGCCAAGCCTGTCGCATGCGCTTTTGGGACCCGTGTTGGCCGTGGGCCGAGTGACTCCAGCTGGGCCCAAACATGCAGCCTTCCTCTTGCTTCAACGTTGTAAGCTTTCTGTCGCTTCGCAGCGGTGATTTTCGTGTGCAAGAACCACCACGCAAGGCGGCAGGGAACCCATCGCGCGTGGTAGAGAACGAAGCCAGGTACCGCGGACTGAGCAGGTTCAAAGAAAGAAAGCTTGCTATAATGACAGCTTGCCGGGGTGCAGTGCAAGTTCCTGGCTAGCGGTTTGTTTTTGCGCAGGCCAAGCCATCTGCCTCCAACTCGCACGTGCTGCCGATGGGCAGCAGGGCCGTTGTGCCTGCGTGTCAGCTGACAAGCATTGCTAACAACATCCAAATCACCTGACAGGACTTTTGGCCGTAGCAGTCAAGGCTGAGGCTTGGTCAGCTGTACCATGATTACAGCATTGTGTTGCCACAGGTACTGCCTTTGTGGCCATGATTCACTACCGCAATTGGCTTCACATCCAGTGGCCTCGCATGCCATTAGGGGATGGGTCGAAGCTCATGTGTGCACTGTGCATGCCACCTGATAGGCGCTCATGCAATCAGGCTATAATGAATACAGCAGCCAGGTCAGTCAGGTAGGGCGGATGCGAGCCTGTGGCTGCAAGCGACGTAGCATGAAGGTGAGAGCGTGCTCGGGTTCTCATGAGTTGTGGCATGGTGCATTTGAAACAAGCATGGTGAAGAACGCATGCCCCCGCATGACAGATTGGATATGTGGGAAGGGGATGGGACATTTGCAATCCTACCCATGTCGATCGGTAAGAGTAGTGGCCCACATGTACAGCCACTTGTGCTGGTAGTTTGATATGAATGATATACAGTGACCATAGCTTGTTTGCAGTCATGGGTTGAAGGACCGAGCAGAAGAAGAAAGACGGCGGTGGCTGGGCGCAGTTGAGCGTGGCGGGATCAACACCCAAAGCTCGCCAAGGATTCAAGTGCGCATTAGCAAAGGACGTGACAGCTCATGCAGGATCAAGCAACAGGGAAACAAGCGGACAAGGAATGCGTGTGCGTCTGGATAGTCTGGAGTGTGTGGCATGGAATGAAGCATAGCAAGCGGGGCTGGTTAACAATCCTGGCTACGCGCAGCTCGTACGCAATGCATATGCCCTCCACCCAGGTAGTGGTTGTCAGTGCAAGTGGACCAGCCCTACAGCCGCCGCACATGAAATGATTAACAGGTAGTGGAAATGCTGTAGATTTTCAGGAGGGCAGGCAGGCGGGCGCTTGTTGGCCGCAGAGGCAGAGGCTGCAGCCGCTACGCTGCCACTGCACGACTGCCAACAGCGCAAGCTCGCAGCCTGATCTATCGCTGGCAATTACGCCGGGCAGGTGCTGAAGAGGTTGCCCGTGACTGTTGTGCCTGTCAGGATACCGCCAAGGCACTGCTGGGTGGCGCAGTACGACCCGCAATCGACCGGCGCATGCGCAGGGCAGCTCTGATAGCACTCGCCCACGACGCGCTTGTATCCGTCCTTGCAGGCCGGATAGCACAGCGCGCCGCTCTGCTGCTTGCCTGGGCTGCACTTGAGCGGGCTGCCCACTCCTCGGCCGTACGAGTCCTTGGCCACCACCTTGTGGTAGGGCGTGCCCACTCCACGGTAGTCACGCGCCTTGAAGACCACGTTGACATCGGGCGTGCCTGCAGCAACACGGGACACCAGGGTACAAGAGCACAACTGCCTGTCAGTAGGGGAAACTCATTGGGGCCGGAGAGGGAGGGTATTGCTGGTAAGCATGCAGTGGCTGGTGCTCGTTGTTCGTGCAGTGTCAGCTCGGCAGGCGGTCTGTTGCTGCATGGCCAGCGAAATGTCTGGGTAACAAACACTGCCTCCATCTGTACTCCATTCTTGCACCTGTCATGCACGTGTCTGGCATGATGCCGCCCTACTACTCATCGCAGCAGGCGTCACTCACTGGCACGCGTGTAGAGCTTCTTGACGCGCGAGGTGAAGTCAATCTTGCCGACGCCGCGGTCATACCAGGGCCGGGTCTTGCTGTCCACTTGGCGCGCGCAGAAGCAGCCGTTGTCCTTGTAGCCCTCACCACTGCCCTTGCCATCCCTGAGACCAGCAGCAGCAGCGCCAGCAGCAGTACATGCATGAGTCAGCAATTCAGCATAGTTAAGAGCAAAGCCCCACTTATTGATGGATGTCAAATGCCAGCGCCACAGGCACATGCGCATGCAGCAGGCGCATCAGCCCGGCTGAAGGCAGGATCAGTCACCCCCCACACAGTGTCAGGCGCTGCAGCCTGTCCCGCTGCCCCTGCATGCACGGTGGTGCAGGTCAACACCCGCTCTCACCTGTGGCAGCCGCAGCAGCTCTTCTTGAAGACGGTGCAGCGGCACTTGCCGTAGGAGTCGTAGGGCCGCGTGCACAGGCCGGGGGATCCATTGTAGCCGGCAGGGCAAGCACCCCTGACCACACAAACCCGCAACAGACACAACACGCAGGTGAGCAAGCCATCAGCTGCGGTCTATGGCAGGTGTGCCATCTCACCCCCAATCCCACTAACTGCATACCTCAGCGCCCACCAATATGGCATGCGTCGCACACACGCACACGCACACGCCTGACCAAGCACACAGCCAAGGGCCCCATGGAAAGCATACTACATCGCCCCACGGGAACCAAACATTTCTAAACACACGCCTTGCCTCCAGACAACCAGCTTAGCGCCTGCAATCAGCCCTTTGTCCCTCTTCCCGTACGCACACACGCACACACGCCAGACCAGGCAGTCAACCAACTTAGCACCAACAATCAGCCCTTTGTCCCTCTTCCCATTTACGTAACTGCACCATGAAGTGTCTGCATGCATGCCGAACTCACTGGCAGTTGGTTCCCGTGCAGGTGTAGCCGTCGCGGGGCTTGCGGTAGCAGAGGCCCGCCTGGTGGTCAGGGAAGTCAGGGTCCGTGCAGCCGGTGAAGCTGCACGCCAGCCCGTCATCGCGCCAGCCATCCGGGCAGCGCTCGCAGCAGTCACTCGTGATGCAGTAGCAGAGCGCGCCGATGTGCACTGGCTTGTCGGGTGGGCAGTAGTTGACGCGGCGGCACGACAGGCCATCGTTGATGTAGCCATCCGTGCAGTCCTTGTAGCAGGTGTCGAGGGTGCCGGACCAGCCTGGCTGGCAGCACGGGTAGCAGAAGCCCCCGTCCTGCTCTTCGTTGTCGTTGCAGGCATCACGGCTGCACAGCTTGCCCTCGTCCTTCCACCCAGCCGGGCAGTTCCTGGCGTAGCACACGGGGCCGACGCTGTAGTAGCCATCGCGGCACTTGGTTGTGCGTGTTTGTGGGAGAATGCTGTGACGCATTTGCCTTAAAACCCAAACAACAGTATGTACCGGCAGTGTGACTTCCGGACCCGACCACTGGCTCCAACGGCACTGAGACGTTCTGACATGCAAGCCGAGACAATTATTGTGCTATTTGGTTTTTCTGTAACACAGTGATGAGGATTGCGCAACAGGGCAAAGCGCATTGCGTACGACCTCCACCGCAGCAAACCAAATACACGGCGGCATGTGGGATGTGCTGTCAGCCATTGGCACGAATGGAGCGACGCGCACAGCAGGCTGACCAGCGCAGAGCAGCAGCCAGCACTTTCACAGTTCCACACATTACACACATCACACCCCTTGGTGGCTCACACGATGCTCGGTTGTGTTGCTTGCAGTCGTCACGCTAGTCACACGACAGTAAGATAAACGATTGACCGTCATGCAACACATGCAATGAAGTGGTACATATGTACTGCCTTTGCCACCTCACTACTGGCACGCCTGAGTGTGCGGTACAGGCAAGGGTGCGGTCTCCAGGAGGCAGGGGCGCCGCGAGGTGGCTGTGTACAAGCGCCCGCCGCGCGCGCACCCCGCTGGCGCCGCCGCCAAGTCAGCGGCATCCGCCAGCGGGACCGGACCGGCCGTTCTGTTCAGCATGTTGCCTACGACGCAGGCCGCAAGGAGGATTAATGGCTAGCTGTGAGACGCACCTGAGCGCGCTGTGCCCGCATGGAGTGCATGATGCTTGCACGATAAATGCAGTGTGCGTTGCTCGAGTATGTAGCTGGATTATGTAGCTTGAGCACCTCTACCGGTATTATCCCTTTGCTGATGTCGTGGGCAGGCGTCCTGCTGGCTGTACGAAAGGAACCAGTGTACAGCCGCCGCGTGCACACAGTCAGTGTGTGTTTAGCTGACCAGCATAACGCAGTTGCAAGGCTGGCACTGCTGGACACCCGGCGGGCCACAATATGCGTTCAGACTTACGGTTATATTGCTGCTTCCTTCACGTGCACCACATGCTGAACGTGTGCGTGTGTGTGTGTGCATGCACTGCACGCACGCTTGCATGTGAGACGCAAAAATGGGGGAGGGCAAACGTGCGTGTGTGGCGCGCGCCACCATACATGTACATGTACTTAGCATGCACGAGCGTATGAAGCCAGCTCATGAGTCACACGCCAAGATGTTGTACTTGCCACACACACTGGACAGATACACTGGATGCAGCTTGTGTCGGAAGTGCGCCGATTTGACCGCCTTGAAAGCTCTATACTGTCCAGACGCGTGAGTTCAGTGAGTTCAGTGCTGTCGGAAGCCAACAGGCCCCACACCTACAAATGGCTACAATGTGAGTAGCCCCACCCCGCCCCGCGCCATGCAGCAAAGGTATGTGATTATGTGAAGGTATGTGACGGTTCGTGAATTTAGGTGTAAAACCGAACCAGTGTTGCATGGAGTGCAATTTTTCCTTGCCCTATCCATGAGGTGATCCTGGCTTGCTGTACCTACCTTGAGAGCGCAGTAGCACACGTATGCAATACGTACCGGCGGCATTTACGTGAGCGCATATTGGGTTCCACCTTCGCTTCGTGGCACACGGTGCATTGGTGCACGATACGTAGTGCACGTGGCACAGCCCGCCCGCAGTGCACTTCACCACGCCAGAGCTTACTATGCAGCCTGCTGTGTCGATTCGCGCAAGGCAGGCAGAGGTTGTTTGTGGATTCCAATGGAGGATTTGCTGGCGTGTCGTAGGCGCGCCACGTGTCAGCGACACCGCTGTCTGTGGCGGCCTGGAATTGCGGACGCTGCAGCAACTTGCAGCCACCCACAGTAAGGCTATCACAGGCTCGCAATATTTCATTTCGTTTGCTCTTGATGAAGGTGAATGCTGTCTGGATGTGCCCATTGTTCTGCTCGCACAACAAACAGAGCCACCGCTTACTGCGGTTTTCGCAGCCGCCGTAAGCAGCAGTTTTAAGGTTTGGTAGAAAACAATATATGTATGTACCGCAAACACAGCCCAGCTGCAGAAGGAGTGCACTGGCATACGGCCAGCAACACGAGACAAACGACAACGGACGCGCTCCGGATGTCTAACGTCAGCCAAATTGGCGTGGTGTATGTTAACTTCAGTGTACAGTGCGCAAACGGCCATTTTTGGTGCAGAATCCCAAGGTTCCTTGTTGGGCACTCCTCGCCCTAAAGAGCACAGCGACTTGAAATCCAGTCTTGAAACCTGAATCGTTCCTGGCAAGTGGTCAGCGACCTTGCAAACATCTGTTCTTTTGGAAAAAAGCATGGCTCAGACTCTCGCAGGCCACTCTTAGGCCGTCAGCAAGCACGCAAACTGATCATCTTTAGCACGTACCTGCACGTACGTTCAATTGTACGTTCTGCCCAGGTACAGATGCTGCCAGTACCGTCAGAACCTGATATTCTGATCCACTTATGCATGTTTATTGTATTGAAATGTCCTTCTCAAAGCTCACTGAGAACCCGACAACGTTTTGAACAGCACTTGGCCTACGCCAAAGCGCATCATTCCCAACCACGTAGGTGGGGCTCTCTGTCCCAGAACTGCCTGGGCGTGCATTTGGGCTTTGTCAAATCGTGTTTCCTGTGCCTCTACAGCTTGCGTTTCCTGCCACACTAACCCATGCACTGACCCACTTTTTGTGTTGAAGTTCAGCCATACACCATTCCCAACCAGGTTTTTGGCTCCTCAGGCTCATTATGTGCGTTGTATTAGCAGTACTGTGTTTGGACGGAGCAAGGCGCTGCGTCCGCAAGTACTCTCAACAACTTTCGTCGAAAAAAGTGAAGGGTATCATGCCCAACGAAACCGTGCCGCTGAGCGCTGGCAAGCCCGGTATGAAAACCTGTGTAGTTTGCGACGTCCTACATGCGGGGAATGAACTGCGCATAAGCTGCCTGGCAATTCCAGGGTTTTCGGGTTCCCCTTCACACCTTTGGAATCGCAGGCCGATTGCCAGCAACACGATGCAGGCGCTGAAATCAGCGCAACCATATGAGATCGCAAACATAGCGGACAGTGACAAGGTTCACGCCCAGCAGTTAGGCTGGCAGCACACTCAAAGCAAGTTGCCCTTCTATCTCCCTCGTGGCATCTGTAAGTGCCACTGGGCATGGTTGTCAACGGGACAAGTTCTGCGCGGGCTTGCTAGCGCAACCGTTTTATACTGCACAAGCGATGTCGATGTATGTATGAGAGCAGATGTTGTCAGCGTTGAAAGAAAAGTGCTGCTGCACGGTCCAATTGCATGTCAGGGTGATGTATGTTATAACAAACGTTGCTTGGTCATCGACGTATGTGGAAATATTCTTGCTAGCAGGTACAGGTGTAGGCTGAACAGGTGTATGTAGGCTGGCGGCTGCTATACAAGGGACACGCACAGCAGCAGGCGAGGGAAAGCAGCATCAGCCAAATCAGCTGAACCGCGATTGCCGACAGGGAGAATGTTATGTGCAGCCTTGTGCCATACACCAGGACAGCTTGGCACTGAGGATCCGTACCTGAAGTCAGACAAGGCAACTGTCGACCAATCAGACCAATGCTGCTGCGTACACGCAAACAGCAGCTCAAGCCGCCAGATGCGCGCTTCGGGCTGCCTTATGTGCGTAGCACCGCTCATACAGCAGCCTCGAGCACACCTTGTGGGTGCTAACAACAGTGGAGAACACCCGCACGACAGCCTCGCATTGGCAAAGCTGGATAGTGTCAGCAACGACGGTGCTACAGGGTCCGAGGGCAACACTGCAGTACCAGTCAGGCCTTCAGAGTGTGCTGTGCGTGTTGTATCGGACGAGGTTCATGACACACAAGGCGGTGAATTGGCAGCCTCACGGGGCGATCCAGGAGGCAAGGGTTGCAGCCCTGCAATCCCTGGCATCGGAGCGGCGGCGCGCAAGGCCAAGCGCGTGGTCGTCAACATGGTCAACCCAAAGTAAGTGACCATCATGAGAGAAGCCCCGTGAACCTCTGAATGGTCACTGCTTATGATGCATGTGCATGGGATCCTACATTTCACTGCACAGGGGCTACAGGTAGGGGCAAGCAAATAGCCACAATTTCTGGGATGTGGGCTGTGCAGTTTGGTCGGCATTGAGCACTGACTGTGTCTGTCGTCTTGCTTTGGCTTGTCGTGTGTGTGACCGCCAATTGCCCACCGTCATCAGGTTGACGCTGTACAAGATGCCGGGGAGGCTTGCGATGGCGGTGGCGGTGGCAACGCTGTTGTGTACTGGATTAATCGCATGGGGCATCCGCACGAACTGCGATACGATCAACAGCTTTTTGCCAGCTGCTGAGCTAATGAAGGTGAGACTGGCGGCGGTGCATGGCACAAGTAGAGGCAAGGCATACATGCAGGCTTCATGCCATCACTGCAGCACATGGCATCATGGCCCAACGTACGGCACGTAACACCGCCCTACAGCACAGCGCGCACAGCACCCTCTCGCGTATGACAAAATGCATGCGTAATGCACACCATGCATGCACACCATGCATATGATCATAACACCCTGGCTGGTGCGGTCCCATGCGACCCTGCCTGGATAGCCTGGAGCAAACAACGGTGGCGGCCTGCCGGCCTGGCATTGCTTCATCACCGTCCGGAAGGGAGCACACATTATCACCCCCTCGCTCATGCACAATGTGATCTGCACGTGCGGTTGTGCATGCTGTCCTTCCTTTTGCTGTTTGCATGCCTGTGTAGTGTACATCACCCGCATCTTGTGCTTGCATGTGTATGTTCCCCTGAGGAACATCTCTCCCTCTCTGCCTGGCGGCTGCGTGCGATGCGCCCTGCATTTGTATGTTGCCATTCATGCATGCATGCAGCTGGGATCCAAGGACAGCGTGCAGTGTGAGCAGCTTCAGGGCTACAGCCTGGCGCCGCTGATGGCCGCCTCAGCACTGCTGCCCTACAGCGACCTGGTGATGGACCTGTACGACCAACAGGGCGCACGACTCACCGCCACATTCAACGAACACAACTTCAGGTGAGGTGTGGGTGGGTGCTGTGGGCACCTCATAGCCCAGCCAGCTGCCTTGGCATCTATGCATCCACACCCCGAAGCACAATGCCTGCCGCTTGCATTACCCAGCTCTTCACTAACAAACCGCCCGCGACCATTGCATACACATTGATGTGTTTTGTACCGCAGGATGTTTGCCAACGCCCTAAGCAACCTGGCGACACCGCTGCTTGCCGCCAGCGCGGGTGTGAGGCCCCAGGACGCCTTCCTGCAGCGCCTGGCGCCCAACGCGCTGCAGGCAGAGGCAATGACCCAGGCGCTACGCGAGAGCATGCGCAACTTCAGCGACACGCTGGAAGGCTCCTCTGTAATGAAGGTCAGTGGCAGGTCATGGCTGGCAGATGCCTTCGCCAGTGGTTTGCCGAAACGATGTACACCACGTGTTAACACCTTCCTGCACCACATGTGCTGCCATTCGTTGTATGGCAGAGGGTGTGGCATGCTGCATACATGACCTGCTACTGCTTGCCGGTGATCTACACGCCTCCACGCAACTAAACAATGCTGGTTGACTGCTCAAAATCCACGTATGCTGAGCAGAGCATGTGTACCGCTGCGGTCGCACTGCAGGAGCTGCATGCATCCCTTGAGGGCTTGGAGGCATGGCGGCGCACCCCGTGGAACGAAGTTTTGAAGCAAGCAGGACCAGGCTCAAGGCGACGGCTTCAGGCAGCTCCCGCAGGAGAGGACAATGTATCATCGGTCTTCATCCCATCAGGTGTCATCCTAGAGTGGGAGTACGGGAGCTTAGCAACCGACACCACCTCTGGGGCCACGGCTGATTATGGATATGACGATACACCAGACTATTTTCTAACCGACGACACAGAGGGACAAGACAGCTTTGATCATTCACCGCCGCCGCCGCCATTGCCGCCGCCATCCCCCCCACCTCCCCCAAGCCCGCCACCGCCCTCACCGCCACCGCCGTCTCCGCCACCACCCTCACCGCCCCCACCCTCACCGCCCCCACCCCCGCCCCCACCC
>BDDA01001856.1:0-10669 GCA_001662385.1 Chlamydomonas asymmetrica | reverse complement strand
CCACCCAGCCCACCGCCTCCCAGCCCGCCACCACCTAGCTGCACGTCGAACACAGGCAAGGCAGAGTTGTGTCGCTTCATGCACACACTTCGTGCAATGTTCACCGATGACGCGCAGTGGCTCATTGCAAGGCACTTGTTCAGTCATCACTGCAAGATTCTCTGCAAGAACGCTCCTCTCTGTATGTGCCTTGCTCCCTCCAGCGTGGCTCATTCCCGGCCCATACTCCACGACTGGCAACTTCAACAGCGTCAACACCTCAAGCATCACCAGCACCGCCACTCCCTCCACAGCAGCAAAGCCGTTTGCCATCACCGCCTTTACTGGATGGGGTGACACCAAGTGAGTGGACAATGTGGTCACTTGTCTTGATGTTACATTAGCCTGACGTTGAAGCCAGCCTCAGTAGTCCAATATGTTGGCAGTGCGGCACAGCATTGCACTCCGGGCCACTAAATGCCTATATGTGATGCCTGCCTGCCTTGCACGTCCTGCCTTGCTCATCAGCAACTGGGGCGGCTACTACACAATCAAGGTCGCCACCAACGACACCGCCGGCGCAACCAGTGGCTTCCAGTCCTTCTTCACACACGGCGTGGTGTGTGCGGGATGCGCCAAGAACGACCCCAGCAAGGGAAGCATCCTCAGCACTACGGTTCAGCTCGTGCTGACATGGTGAGCTTGTGAGAAGATGCACAGGCTCAAACCCGCTGTTCTCCAGCCCTAGCCCTTGTCCTGACAAAGGCTTTAGGGTGTAGGGTCCCTTACGCATGTCCTGGCAGGCACGCTGGGCGCGGGCAGTCACGAGGGTGGGTGTGATTGGCGTGAGGTGGATGCTGGTGTGGCAGCTGTCTGGCTGCATGTGTGGGAAAGGGGGCGAGGGGGGGGCACGACGTACATTAATTGCCATAACAGGTCTGGATGGAGGTGTTCGACGGCGTGGCGCACAAGCCTTCTTTTTTTGGACTGGAACGGTTACTGACCAGGACACCGCTGCCACCGCTGCCTGTGTGTGATGCCCGCACTTGATTACGCGCATGATGGAAAATGCACCTCAACCGCACACACCCATGCATGCTGTGCTTGTGCAGGACCAAGAACGCCACCACCAACGCCACCTGCTACAGCCTCACCAGCAAGGTGACCTTCAACTCCACCACCACCGATATCAACAACCCCAGCCAGCTGGGCAAGGTCTACCTCACGGTGGCGCACGAGTATGCAGGCGCAGGCATTCCCATCAACTCACCGGGTGAGGCGAAGCTTCACTTGAGGCAGCACACATATACCAACAAGACTGCCCGCTCATTGCATGTTTGCATCATTTGCATTCGGGCGTGTGTATGGGTGAATGATGACGCATGGATGGCACGGGTGAAAACAAGCTCACGCTCCTGTTGCTCAGGGACATACAGAGAGGTCTACAGCCTACAGGTCAACCACTTAGCCACAAGGCTCGCTGGTGCTGTGCACATGGCCTCAATAGGACAATGTGTGCATGGTGCAATTCTGGATGGGACTCTCCAGCCACTGACGCGCCCCGTACATGCATGCATGCAATTTGAACCCGCAGGCCAGTTCCCACTCAACCTCACGCCATCGCTGCCCGTCAGCGCCGGCGTGACCACCATCGGCGCCGTCAACAGCGTGTGCGGCGCCACCACATATTACGCGCTACACTTTGGCACCACCCGCTGCGTGGCAAACGCCGCCGGCCGCCGCTAAGCGCTGGTGACGGCCATGCTCCCGAGCCAGGCTGGCAACGCCGATGCGCATTGTGCGTATTCCACAAGCGCCTCTGGTGTGTGCTGTGCATGCTCACACATACACATGCACTCTCTATCCGTACGCATACACATATGCACAACGCACAGCCCCACGGGAACCACACTGCATGCCCCTTGCGCGCTCCTCCTGACACACAAACGCATATACAGAAGTTGTGTGCATGTGGTGAGCTAACCTACTGGCAGTACACGGTAGGTGCGCGCCGCCCCTGCCCGCTATATTGCGAACTCGGATCAAACCACATACGATACATTCTTGCGCTGCACGAATAAGATGGCATGATGAAGACCATCACCTTGGTTACCTATGGCTTGAGATCGCAGTACATAAAAGGATATAGCACCGCTCCCGTACCGCCCAAAACATCTCTCATGCACTTAGCCGTCCCCTCCCGCCCCCCCCCCCTTCAACACACCACACACACACACACAGTTGGGCTGGTGTGCACACTGCACAGGCCTTCGACCCCGATATTTCGCCATAATCGCTATATAGCACAGTTATGCATTCAGCCGTTTGTGAGCGCGCCGGTCCATCCAGCAACGCATGCATGCTGCACCTTCTCCCGCTACCTGATATCATGGGCTGATGAACGTCAACGTGGGCCAGTAACGGCGGTTGTTTCCGCTTCACGACAGCTGCCACATACCGATGTGACCAAGCAAGCCGTGTGCGTGCAGACACTTGCGCGCTGCTTGCTGCCCAGCAGCGGTGAACGTTACATACTCACGGGCCGCTCAGACTGCTGTGTCAGGTACCTCATCCCCTCCCTACATATTGCTGATGGTATCAAGAATGTTGATGCTGAACTTGCATTGATTGCATACACTCTTTATCGTCGACCGGCAGCAGCCCCTGCCTGCTGCCTCCCACCCAGCATCCCCCCGTCTCATGCGTCCGCCGCTCCCCTCCCCTTTGTTTACTCATCCGGCATACCCCCTCGCTTCTAGGCTGCTGCACCATGAAACCAAATGTTGTGCGTGTGACGCGCATCAACATGCTAGCCTGTTGATTTTTCACATGCACCCGTGCCCCCGGCATACGCACAACCATGGCGCAACCATGGCACGTTCACGTTGGCCAGTTATCGCTCGTTGCTTGACTCGCTAATGCAAGCGCTATCAGTCCTCATGTAGAGTGGAGTCTCGGCCGCGGCTAGAAAGCTCCAATCAAGTGTAAACAAATGGACAACCTGAACCTATGCACAGGTGCATCGCATGGGCAAATTTGGCAGATAACCAACACTTGGACACGCATGCACAGGGCATGCTTCTGACCATATGTTCTCCAGGTCAACCGCCAAGCAGCCCCTCAGTGGCTGCTGCCTTCTACAGTCCGGGCCTTGTGCGCGCACCCCTTTGATCTGCTGGAACTCTGGAAGCCAACATGACACGGAAACATCCTCATCAGGCGTGCATGCGAGAAGCCACTGAATGCGTGAGCACATGGCATGATTTGTGTGCAATTTGCATGGCCTGATGTACATGCTCCAGGCAGGCGAGCAGGGCAGCATGCGCGTGGGTGTGTGGTTAGCGCATGCGGGGCACAAGGCCCCAAGGAGGATGCATTAGGACATGCGTTGCCACTACTGTGCAGCGGATTTGCATGATGGTGTCGCCACGGCACCACCGCGGGCTGAAACCTCATGGGCAGGCTTCAGCGGGTTTGTGCGCAGCGACACCCCCTGCTTTCCTGCTGGGGGTACCAGCTGTCCCCCACGGGGCCCCCCCCTCTCTCCCCCCCCAAACCCCTCCACCTCCGCAGGCCCGAGCGCGGCTCCTCTCCTGAACACATGCGTGTATGTAGTGTTACATGGCTGCTGCTAGCTGGGCGACTCTATCCCCTGCATGCATGGCTCTATCCCCTGCATGCATGGTTCACCATTTCATTCAGAGTGGTTTGTGCTCAGGGCGGCACACCACTGCCGGCTGCTGGGTTGTGGTGTGTTGCTGTGCAATCTGTGTGATGCAGAGCGCCCAAGGGGCATTCTGCGTGATTCCCGTGGGGCCATGCAATGTGCATATTCGTATGCGTTAATGCGTATGCGTATGGATAGAGACTGCTATCTGTGTGTGCTCTAGCTTCTGGCCCTCACTGCCTGATTGGCTTCACCGCACCAGCACGCTCATTATGCCGACCTTCTTGGCCTCTGTGCCACGACGCTGCGGAACGTGCCGGTGCCATCAGTGCCTGGCTGGCGCGATGTGCGCACGCCACGCGCGGGGTGAAGCACATCGTAACAGCGGTCACAGGCAGGGGGAAAGTGCTTTGAGATGCCCATGCATGCATGTTCAACAAGCATGCCGGGAAGGCGGCATATGTAGGTGAGCAAAACCCCCGAAGCACCCATAAGCCTCCCTGAACGGTTCCAACCCACCCACCCCCTCCGAAGGTGGCCGCCACCCGTTCGCACCACATGGTGTGGGGACGGCAGGTGTTCCCAAAAAGCACCCTGGCAACGGGGTGTATCATTTATTTATTTATTTATTCAGGTATGCATTCGACCACGTGAGTGAATTGTGTTCAACGAAGTGCGTGCGACATGGCGTCTCGCCCGCTTCGAGCACTGATGCACAGCAAACTCGTCGGCGTCTGTTGAAACAGCTCTTTGACCTGCCCACCCCGCCCACTCAGCTCTAGACTCGCTAGACTCGTCTGCGGTTGACACATTGCTGCACGCCTTGTTGCTTGGAATTGCGCCAACTGACTGGCAATACTCTTCAGTAAGCAAGCATACCTGCATCCCGGGTGCGAGTTACTAGTATATCTGCGAGGGGCTGATGTCAGCGTAAACTCAAGGCCAACTGTGCTTTCCGTGGTGCGTGGCGCTTATGCGTCCTGCTTTTTGGCTGCCAGTCCAACCGTGCACGGGATTCGAACAGGTCGGCAGGAGAACGCACGCCAGCCGGGTGTAGGTGCGTGGCAAAACAAACACCTGCTGCGCCACACACAGCCTGCCGCATGTGCGCTAGTGCTTTGACGAGGAAAGCGACGTGCGACGCTGCGAGTGCGGTGACCAAACATCTACGCCTTGGAGCGGTGCGGTCCACGCACAGCACTACACAGGGAACAGGTTGCAAAGGGAAGCTGTCTGCGAAGGTTAGTCTGGGCGGCCCAGGCCCAGTACAAGCAACGGCGTTGGCAGTGAAGATTTTCACGGCAATACAAGCAGCTGCACGGCAGGCACGCAGTGGCAGGCAGAAGGCAGTGGCAGTGGCAGTGTCGCACTATCATGAAGCTGAAACGTCTAGGGCATATGTTCACTTTGGCAGTGGCAGTATCATCCACTGTTTGCTCATTCTCCTAGCTCGGTGATGTTGATGACGGCATCAACATTTGTTCACGTACCGGCAGGTGCACCATGCAGGTGCACCCTTCGCAAATATCTGCGGTCCTTTCCACTTTGTGCCTGCACAGAGGCAGCGGGGCTCCACCGCACCAAGTGAGGCGCTTGCCAGGCGCGCCTGCCAGCACTGGCGCTATCCTACCGATGCTCCTGCTATTGTTGTTGGGCAGCCTGCTAGTAGAAACACAGTCTTGCAAGTGCGGTGTGAGACTGTCTACGCCTGTCCTGATGAGGGCTTCCTTCCAGACTGTTGCCTGAAGGGTGACTTAAGGAGCAGCGTTTGCTGCTACGATGATGTCGTCGCGGACC
Organism: Chlamydomonas asymmetrica; assembly: GCA_001662385.1. Classification (NCBI taxonomy): domain Eukaryota; kingdom Viridiplantae; phylum Chlorophyta; class Chlorophyceae; order Chlamydomonadales; family Chlamydomonadaceae; genus Chlamydomonas; species Chlamydomonas asymmetrica. The sequence goes on along the minus strand of BDDA01001856.1, from coordinate 5,226 downwards.
AACACGTAACGTCAGTGTACTTATGTGCAGGAAGCAGCTCAGTGACATACAGATCCTAAAGAACTGCTGTGTACACATGTGGGCGGCATAAAGGGTCGTGTGGGTGGTGCAGCATGCCTGCAGCTCGTTTCCATGTTTCCATGCATTCAATGCATGCACGCTGATTATGGCTTGTCGTTTAGCTGCACATGCTTCAGCATATGATCTCTGAGGCAAGCGGTGAGCACCTTAGGCAGGCGGAAAACGGCGTTTAACAACCCTCAGGTCGTCCCAAATGAAACACAATTACAACTGGGTGATGCCAAGTGCTGCAGAGCGCATGCAGTGCGTGCTAGGCTTGCCTGCCTTTGTGGGCAGGAGCCCCGCGTTAATGTAGTGTATGTGCTAGTCACATGCTCCCTGCCACCACAAATCTCTCCGACTCGTGAGTGTCGGCTGAGCTGCATGCACGGGCTCATCAACATGGTTATGTGAGCGTGGCATCAGTGCTCACAAATAGCTTCAGAGCTCGGCCTAGCATGCCGTGGCGTGGTGCAAGCCTCACGCTCAGCTGCACCTTCTTACGATGCCTGCAGTGTACAGCAGCATTGCCGCACAATGAAGAAAAAAAGTGAATTTCACTAGATGGCCGCCATGCAACCGGGCTGCTCCCCTTTCACTTGAAAAATCCAGTCTGGCATGTCTAGATCGTGTTTCAAGCGAGTGCTTTGGCCTGTCAGGTGTTGACCGTATGTGTGACCTGCTCGTCCCATTACCAAAGCAATATGACGGTCCCGCCCCCCCATGTTACGTGCAAAGGCTCACAACACTGCCATGTTGCTGTCACAGCGAGCACTCAAACTAGCATGGAAGGTGATTTTCGTTGGGCATTCTTCTGAACCTTGCCTTGTTCGCAGCGGATGTTGTGTTTGACGTGTGGCGGCAGGCGAAGTGTTGAGCACAAGAAGGGATGAAAGATGAAGTGAACTTGCAGGCAAGAGTACAAGCAAAAGCCCCCAAAATACAGGATATGCTGAGTCTTGATTAAACATGTGTTGGCCACGAACCCAGTTGTCATCGCACAGCATGTAATGCGCAGTGGTCGTACTGGTCGTCGTACACAAACAGCGGGGACAATAGTGTTGCTTACTGTTGCAAATAAACATGTGGAGCTCTGGATGTTTCAAGCTATGCAACTGTGGAATTTGTGCATCGATGAGACTTGCCAGAACGTAATCGTGAAGCACCCTGCATGGACCCTGCCCGCATATGTACATGCAACGCGCAAAGGGCTTGACCGGATAACGTGTTTCTGCATGGTAGAAAGTCAGTATGTAGTCATATTACCCGGATAGGGTCTTGAAGCAAAGAAGCAGTGGATGTTTGTTTCACGTCAGTTCGGTGTCTCGACCCACCTCCCGGTGTGAAGTCCACTACTGGATTGCCCATGGTTGAGCCCAACTGTCCATCGCCCCTGCAGCGATTATAAATAGCGGTCACGCGCGCATACAGGTAGTGCTTCTTAACGCCTCACATGTGCTTGGACGGCCCCAAAGAGACCTGACCCAAAGACATACACCTTGCTCGCGCTCCTTGGACCCTTCCAGCTCAAACTTTTCGGCGCTGTGCTATTGGCGGCCACTTCTCCTAGGTGAGGCGGCTCATGAATGGGGGTATGGGGGCCTCCAGAGCCCCTCGCTGCCTGTATTTCTTGAGGCCTCCCTGCTTTCCTGCTGCATGCGTGTCAACCATCCCATTCGCACCTGAACTCAGCAGCTAGGCCACGCGACGCAGCCTCTTCACTTGCTCGCGAGGTTGCATACATAGTGTTCGTGCGCATGCACTTGAGCACCGCACTGTCTGTCCCTAAACCTTCTGCGCACGGTGGGGTCGGAAAGGTAAGGACGCAAAACAGCAGGTCCATCCATCCCACTTTTGCCGTTGAGGTGCTTGCAGCACATTCTAAAATGCTTACATAATGACTGGCATTGAGTCGCCTTGACACGTGCCAGTCACATAGTGTTCCTTTGTGGTGGTTATGGGTGTCAGGAAGATCCTGACACAGCCAGTGACACAGTGGTTGACGTGCGCGCATTTGCCAACTGAGATGCCATATGTCTGCTGTGTGTCGGTTATTTACCAGTGGCAGCAGCCGAATTTCACACTGGATCTGCCGTTGTGATCCTGCTTTACCTGCATGCACGCAGGCAGCCTGCCTGTGCCGCCGGATCCTGAAGGACTTGGAATAATCTCAGTAAGCAAGTGTCCTATCTCCCGAACCTACCAAGGGTCCTCAAGGGAGGAGAGTGTCGTGGTGCTATCAGCAGCGACCCCTCGCTCGTGTGCCTCGCTTTGGCGGACAACGCCATGGGACCGTCCCGAAGCGTTCGTGTACGGCAGCTGGTTGCGCTGGCACTGGCAGCCGTTACTCTGCTGATGGCCCCTCAGGCTGCGCTGGCCGACCAGTGCGATGACATCAACTACAACGCCTATCCTGGCAACCTCACGCTGACTGCCGGCACCACTGACGGACCAGACGGCTTGGTGTCACCGAACACAGAGTGGGGTAAGCGACTCAGCACTAAACCTGGGAAGCGATGGTACAACGTGTATCTGACCGCTGCTGACATGCATGCATGCAGGCCATACGTGCACACGTGTATGTATGTGATGATGCACAGCAATGAACAGCGGGACATGATCGGGACATGCGCCCAGCCGAGTCCGTCCGTAACCGGCAGTGCAATCGTGCAGCGCTGATGCTCGCCGCCGCATGCGTGCTGCTTATTTGACTGCTGCTGACTGGGCGTATGTAGGCAGACAGATCTGACCAACAGCATACACCTAAATCAGACTCCGGAGGCTCCTATGCATGCTTGTGCGTGCGTGCAGGTGGCAACATCTCTTCCCTACGCCCCGCAACCGCGCCCGACACGACCAGCTGGACAGGCCTGCCCACCAACCTCCTGCCACTCAAGAGCAACCCCTACTACTACACCGCCATTCTGAATGCCGGCAAGGCGGACGGGACCAAGGAGGTGGCGGGCTTTGCTTACATCAAGGTGACAACTAACCAGCGTGACAACATGCTATGTTATGTAACTTATGTTATATTACATCAGGAGCGTGTTGGCCACACGGCCCATGCTCCCCCCAGACGGGGACCAGGCAAGAAGAACGGGGTCACCAAGCTATGCACATGGTGTGCAAGAGGGCCACAAGGGCTTAGTGCAGTACCTCAGTAAGGGCTCAGCAAGGGCTTGGTGCAGTACCTCAGCACGCTCGCTCATGGTACCTCACTTACCTTGCTACCCTAGGCATCCGATGCATGCAGCGTTGCATGTGCCAGTCGCAAGTGCACGACACCTTTCCACGCTTCACCTCCACCTTTGCACCTGGTTGCCGACCCTTGCCGTACGCATTATTGGCAGCATCACAACACACTCAGTGCGCACGGTGTGCGTGGGCGCACATCACCAACGCCACGCGCCTCTTGATTGATCCTGGTTGCTTGATGTCTTGCCGGCCTCTCAATTACAGCCCCCCTCCCCTGCCTCAGCCCCTGCCTTGGCTGGTTGATTGATTGCTGCCCTTACCACTGCCGCACCGGCGTACCTGTCGTCACCCTGCCTTTCATTCCCAACCAACAGAGCTCCTTCGGATGCTCATCTCAGCTGAGCAACCAGACCCCTGCGCAAGCCCGCATGTGCTTCCTGCTGCTCCTCGCACCCACCACCACCGCCGGCGGCTCACGCAAGTTTGACTTCACGTCAACCGCCGACTTTTACGTCAATGCACAGAAGCTGGGTGGCACAAGTGGAAAGGTGTGCTGGCGGCACGACAGCCGCGCGTGATCAATGCGCCTGCTACTCACGGCGCGGCTGCCGCAAACTGCAACTGTCGTGCGTGCCATGCATGTTGCCATATCACACACGCATGCTGTGGTGCATGCATGAACAACAGCCGTGCATCCGTCACCGCTGGGCCACACTTTCTGCCTGAACCTGTCCCCCACCCTCCCCATGCCCTGTCTCACGCACACGCAGCTTCTCTGAGCCTCCCTCACTAGATAGCAGTGTCCCCACAGGTCTTTGACTGCATGCTGAGCGTAAACCACAACACAAACTACTGCGTGTCAGCCCTTATCCTATCGAAGGTGCACCTCGAGCGTATGCACTCACAAGTATGGTAGCACAAGCATTGCCGCCCAGCCGCCTTCCATCACGCAAGCTGTGGACTTACTGCGCTTGTGCTATGCATGCTATGGTGAAATGCAGATTGCGCAAATCAGCTCGTTTGCCAGGATTTCTGCCTGCACCAGTCAGTTTGGCACGGGCGACCCCGGCCCCCTCGGCACTGCAACAGTGCCCTGCACGTGGTCATGGATCTACGACGGACCCAGCAGCAGCGCATTCTACAGCAGCCCTACCACCACTGATGTCTCCTCGGCCACATACAAGGACTACATCGTCGGTGAGTGGTGGGATGCGTGGAGATCTCTCTTGATGCAGTATAAATGCCATGCACACATGTGACATGTCATCAGATCAATCACGGCTAAGTACCTCAACGGCCATGTCCTGTGATGGGTATAATGCGTACAGACTCTTCACTCTTAATCATGAAGGTCAATCACCGTGTCTGTACCAGTGTCTGTAACTGCAAGCGTAGCCATCCACACCCAAGTGTTTGGATGCGTGCTCCATGTACCAGCAACACGCTGTCCCAGTCAATCTGTCATTCACACCAGATCCCACCGCCTGCCGCCATGCGCCACTGCTGCCGATTGATGGGGTTTTGCAGGCTACGAGGTATGCTTGCAGGTCAAGTCAGCAAGCGGCGCCAGCATCCCCTTTCCCAACCAGTTTGAGCTGCACAGCGAATATACGCTCTCAGGCTCTGCAGGGCGGACCGGCGGAACCCCACGGTTTGCCCCATGTAAGCGGCAGCACATCCCCCACGATACCCCAGAACACTAGCCGCAAGCCTAGTGGCCCTGATGTTTGACCTGCATATGCGTGTGCATTTATGGGTGACAAGAGACCGATATATTTGCTTGCTTAATCGTCGCGAAAAACGGTCATTGATGATACCAGCGTGTGTGATATGACCTGCAGGCATACCATCCGCAACGGTGAACTCGACATGCCCCCCAGAGACGGTCCCAGGTCCGTCAGATTCGCCCCCGCCGCCTCCTCCACCCAGCCCACCACCGCCTCCTCCACCCAGCCCGCCCCCGCCTCCGCC
>BDDA01001854.1:0-10679 GCA_001662385.1 Chlamydomonas asymmetrica | reverse complement strand
GCCCGCATCGTGCAAGCCCGGCGCCCACGATGATGGGTGCAGACGAGTGAACAGGTGCAGGTGAGTGAAAGAACCCAAGAAGCAGCAATTTCTGATCTGAGGAGGCTGATCTGATCGGTGATCTGATCTGCGCAGCAAGGTCCTTATAACTGATCGTGACGGTGAGCATGTGACTTGCCGCCCCCTGTAACAAGGATTACACGTCACTTCGCATCCGGAAACATCTTGCCTTGTTAGAGTGGTTTCAGAGCTAGGTTCCCACAGACCGACAGGTCGGGAGTTCGATCCCCGGCAATGGCGAAGGTTTGTGAGTACGGATTTTGGGGATGGTCGGTGGCGGGCAAATCGTAACGCCTGTAGGAGGGCTCACACCGAAGCATCCCTCCAGCTCGCGGGACTCTCGCAGCTAGGAAAGGGGGAGTGTAATAAGGATTACGCGTCACTTTGCATCCGGAAACCTCTTGCCTTGTTAGACCCCCCCATGCGGGCAGCATGGTGCATCCGGGTGACAGTGGTCGGTGACCTAGGAATGAATCGAAATCCGGGCTGTCCCCATGCTGGGGTGGTGCACAAAATGTGCAAATGATGTGCAAATCCCGGGTGATACCAAAATTCCGGGTGGCACTATTTCCGGTTGACAGCGACTATCCTGGTTCCTGACCATCTGGGTTATCCGGGTTTATGGCCATCCCGCTGGCGCTGCTCACACTAGCCATTCAGGTGCCCTGCCCATGCGGCTGACACCGCCCTCCGGCTGACAATGACCATCCGGGTGACAATTCTCATCCGGGTGACAGGGCCATACATGTTGCCGCCCATCGGGGTGGCACTAACCATCCGGGTGGTGCCTCGGACGCACCTACACGGCTCCATTTGGGTAGGCTGTTGCCTGGCCCCCATCATAGCATGCTCACTTACGTGGCACACACGCTCACGGCAGTCATGTGTTGGCTTCGGTGGCACCAGCGGCCCGGGTACGGGCGCTGCCTGACTTGTGCTATTTCAGCGCACGGCGATGCGCCGCGCCGGATACGTCTGCACGGCTCCATTTGGGTGTGCTGCTTCCTGTCCCCCCATCAATCCATGCACACGCATGTGGCCCATGCGCTCATCTCGGTCGTGTGCTGGCTTTGGTGGCATCAACGGCCTGGGTAGGGACGCTGCAAGACTCGTGGGATTCAAGCGCATGGCGGTGCAGACGGCGGTGCGCTAAACACGTCTCAATTTGGTTGTGCTGATTCCGGGCCCCCCATCAATCCATGCACATGTACGTGGCACACACGCTCACAGCAGTGATGCGCTGGCTACGGTGGCACCAGCGGCCAGGGTGAGGGCCCTACCTGCTGACTTGTGGAATTTGAGCGCAAGACACACGGACGCGGCTCCATTTGGGTCTGCTGCTGCCTGCCCCCCCGGCCCCCCCCGCCCCATCAATGCATGCACATGCACGTGCCGCACACTCTTACAGCAGTTATGCGCTTCCTGCAGTGGCACCAGCGGCCCGGGTGGAGGCCCTACCTGACTTGCGAACTTGAGCACGCGCACGGCGGAAGACGGTACACATGTGTGCGGCTCTATTTGGATGTGCTGGTGCCTGGCGCCCATAATGCATGCACATGTACGTGGCACATGCGCTCACAGCAGTAATGTGCTGGCTTCGGTGGCACCAGCGGCTCAGGTACGGGCGCTGCCTGACTTGTGCTATTTGATCAAAAGGCGATGCGCCGGACACGCCTACACGGCTCCATTTGGGTGTGCTGGTGCCTGTCCCCCCATCAATCCGTGCACACTTATTTGGGCGATGCGCACATCTCAGTCAAGCGCTAGCTTTGGCGGCATCAACGGCCCGGGTAGGGGTCCTGCTAGCGCTGCAAGCCTTGTGGGATTCGAGCGCAAGGCGGTGCGCTGGACACGTATCCATTTGGGTGTGCTGCTGCCTGGGCCCCCCATCAATCCATACACACGCTCGTGGCACACACGCTGACAGCAGTGATGCGCTGGCTTCGGTGCACCAGTAGCCCGGCTGGAGGCCCCACCTGACTCGTGGAGTTTGAGCGCATGGCTAAGCACTGGGCGGCTCGATTTGGGTGTGCTGCTGCCTGTCCCCCTCCCCCCCCGCATCAATCCATGCACACGCACGTGGCACACACGCTTACACCAGTGATGCGCTGGCTTCGGTGAGGCCAGCGGCCCATGTGAAGGCCCTACCTGACTTATGGGATTTGAGCGCACGGCGGCGCGGCACCGCACACACCTACGCGGCTCCATATGGGTGTGCTTACCCCCCTCCTTCCCCCTATCAATCCATGCACACGTACGTAGCACACACACTCACAGCAGTGATGCGCTGGCTTCGGTGCACCAGCAGCCCGGCTGGAGGCCCCACCTGACTGGTGGATTTTGAGCGCACGGCCACGCACTGGGCGGCTCGATTTGGGTGTGCTGCTGCCTGTCCCCCTCCGCATCAATCCATGCACACGCACGTGGCACACACGCTTACACCAGTGATGTGCTGGCTTCGGTGAGGCCAGCGGCCCATGTGGAGGCCCTACCTGACTTATGGGATTTGAGCGCACGGCGGCGCGGTACCGCACACACCTACGCGGCTCCATATGGGTGTGCTTACCCCCCTCCTTCCCCCTATCAATCCATGCACACGTACGTAGCACACACACTCACAGCAGTGATGCGCTGGCTTCGGTGCACCAACAACCCGGCTGGAGGCCCCACCTGACTGGTGGATTTTGAGCGCACGGCCACGCACTGGGCGGCTCCATTTGGGTGTGTTGCTGCCTGTCCCCCTCCCCCCCCCGCATCAATCCATGCACACGCACGTGGCACACATGCTTACAGCAGTAATGCGATGGCTGCGGTGAGGCCAGCGGCCCGGGTGGAGGCCCTACCTGACTTGCGGAGTTTGAGCGCGCGCACTGCCGTACACCGTACACGCATGCGCGGCTCCATTTGGGTGTGCTGCTGCCTGGCCCCCCCATCAATCCATGCACCCGCTCGTGGCACGCACGCTAACAACAGTGATGCGCTGGCTGCGGTGGCACCAGCGGCCCGGGTGGAGGCCCTACATACCTGATTTACTTGATTTAAGCTCGCGAGTCGGTGGCTGTAGTAAAAGCGGTCTGTGAGTGAACATGTGTTGAAAGTATCTGTGCTGCTCAAGCGGTCCTGCTGCTGAAGTTAATTAGCGCGCAACGCGCAAGGGCACCCCAGCCCGAGATGCAGTGCAAGTGCACGTGAGCAGGGCAGGTAGAGCGACAAATACTAGAAACTGCCTAGAGCTCAGCAACGACAACGCAGCGCTTGAACTCGCAGCGAAAAGTCACCTGAACACGGGGCACGAGCAGCGTCCAGCAGGGTCAGTGGTCCAGGGTCCGGGGTGAACAGCTGAGATGGGAAGGGGTGGTGCACGTGCGTGAGTGCAGCTGCGGAGCTGGGGTGTGCGCAACACTGTGACAGCGGGCCAGCTAAGAGCAGCAGCTGCGTTGATGAATGTGATGTTGCATGCGGGCCGACATTCATATGCCTGCATGCGCATGCAGCATTGCATGTCAGGCAAAGCAAGCAGATAGGCTGTGTGTCGGGCCTGGCCTCAAGCGGCTCCCCGGCCTGACGGACTGTGGTTGTCGCCTGTATGGCACGTCCGTTGTGTGTGTGTGTGTGTGTGTGTGTGTGTGTGTGTGTGTGTGTGTGTGTGTGTGTGTGTGTGTGTGCACCCAAGTAGCTGCATACTTGCATACGTTCCGAAGAGCAACAGCTTCCTGCAGGTGTTTGCGCTGAATGGTACGGACTCTTGTGTTGCATACCACCACGGCACACTACGTGTCTTCGGAACGGCCTGGACGTTCAGACAAAGTCATATTAAATGCTCACACGCATATGATTGAAAGCCTATCCCCAACTGAGGTGTCTGGACAAAGTGAGTTTGCATATTGGCGGGCAAAGATTCACACCAAGCTTCTCACTCGACTTTTGGTGCACCGCCACTCCAGCGCAAAAATGTACCACAGGCCGGTGGTGCGCTCACTCACTAGCCAGCAGAATCTTTGCAAAACTCAGTCTTGCTTGGCTTCCACGTTGCCTCTCACAACCAACTTCGCCCGACACCGGCACACGCTTACTTGCTGTAGGCCTCACCATCAACACTGCCATAGGCCTGCCGAATATTCACAGCTTCACCCGGCAAAGCCGTTCAAAGCTACTGCTGCTTTCCCAGGCACCCTCAAGGTCGCTGTTGCGGGCGCCGCTACGTCCAACTTTGCCGAAACCGACACACGCTTCCCGTCGACCTCAACACCAACACTGCCATAAGTCCTGGGAATATAATACTACAACGTCACGCAACAAAGTCGTACACACAATAATAAGGCTTTTAGAGGCAACTTGAAGGTGGCCCTTGCTTTTGCGGGCTCGGATACGTCACCACACAGCGCAACCGTGAACGCGATGGTGCGGCCCACAACGAGCTCTTCCCAAACCCCTCCAAATATTCACCTGAGTGAAGTCGGACTACCGATTAAGGTATATGAAGGACAATTCTGCAAAGCAAAAGGCATTCCCGGGCCTCTTGAGGGGTTTTTGAGGAGCCCCCCCCGCCTCCCCTAAAACGACAATTTCGAGCCGGTAAGCCCTTGATTCCTTACTAACAACAGCAATACTGGAACAATACACCCCGTTGCCAGGGTGCTTTTTGGGGAGACCTGCCGTCCCCGCACCATGGTGCGAAGGGGTGGCCGCCATGGTTGCCCGCATGCACGCACGCAGTGTGCTGCAAGCATGCCTTGTCAAACACCTGTTTGCTTGGTGCTGGTGCTGCCTGCATGTTCCGCAGGTCAATCACCTCACCTGCTTCGGGCGCAAAGTGCTGACATGGCGGAAGGACCGCTCTCGGCAAACACTAACAATCGACATGGAGGGCTTGACATGCGAGCTACTGGCTGCAAGAGCCATCCAGACAGTGCGCGGCGCATACCAACGCTACAGCGTGGAGGTCGTGCGCAAGGAGGACCTGTCGCCACCCTTCTACGGGTGTGTGCCAGAAGGAGCGCCCAAGGGGCATGCCGTGTTCCTGTGGGGCCATGACTTTCAGAGGGTGCTGGGGGTCAGGCTTGTCTGTCCTGCTCGTGCCTGCTTCGGCAGCAGAGCCTCGCTTTGTAACCTGTCCCGTCTAGAAAAAAAATGCAGTGTCCGTATGTGTATGCGTATGGATAGAGAGATGGGCGTGTGCATGTATGTGCATCATTGTGTGCATACCGTGTGCCAAGGGCACACACGGAGTTGGGGTTATCATCAAGGTCCCATCTGGGTTGAGTGTGTTGACGCTCGCTGCCAGTATCTAGCAGGGATCAACAAGTGCAGCTTGGTTCATCTTCCTGTCAGCACCATGAGTCCGTTTGCGGATCAGATGCGGGTGTCATGCTTCCTCTGGCTGCCGCGTGTGCACAGTTCATGTTGCATGCATGCGGAATTGGACAACTGTCCCGGTGTGGTTTAGTGCAGCTGTGGCGGATGGAGCAGGGGGCGCCCACATGCAAGCTTCCTCACCAAGAAAAAAAAATGCGTGTCGTTGCGTGAATGCAGGGCGCCGCGGCTGATGACGCACAGGTCGTTGGGCCGGGCCGAATGCGGCTGGCTGGCGGAGGACATCAACGCCTTCCTGCGGAGCATCAACGTGAGTGCAACACTACTGCGTCATGCTGCGTGCTGTTTTTTTTTTTTTTTTTTTTTTGGGACGGGAACGGTTACAGGCTAGGACACCGCTGCCAAGGCAGGCGGTGACAGGACAGGACAAGGCTGACCCCCTGGGGCCCGGAAACCCTAAATGTTGTGCATTGGTGGGATGCATGCGACTGGGGCGCGCATTCCATGCCACATGGGCGTACTGGACATACACATACATAGCGTGTTGCGTCTGAATGAATGCTGTGCCTCACTCATTTGTTGCGCGCTATGTGTCGCTGCCATGTGAGATGTGTGCGTGCGCTCCGCACCGCCCGCAGGGGTATGTTGCCCCACCACACGAGCTGCCGCCACCCCTAGAGCCAGATACGGCGGAGCGCTCTTCCTAATTGAGCGCATGCACAGAGTTCCCTGGAGTGGGCCCATAGGAAGTTGCAGCCTAGTCTATAGGCTCACTTCCATCGTACACTAGCGACTGATTCACAGGTAGCGGGGTATAGGCGCGCTGTATGTGGTCGCTTTGTATACAACGTTTTACCCACGTTCTACTGTGGTGCATGCAGTGACGTTAGCTGCATAGGCTGCTCTTGACAACACGGGCGACACGGGAATGCAACCACCACCCGCAATCTGCTGCCAGGCGATTGCAACCCTCTGGCCCCTCCACCCCACCTTGTGCCCCCTTCATGCCTGAATACATACGTGATGGATGCGTATATATTTGCCGCGGTAGGTGCGGATGGCGGGACCGAAACCTCTTGGACAACACAGTCATGGCACTGCCGTGTGCTTTGTTGGTACGCGCCTTTTCGGCATTTCAAGACTTGCGAGAGCGAGCTTGGCACTGCATGCAACACTGCGCGCAGACGCGGGCGAAACGTCTGACGGCATGTTCCTGTCCAAAAGCCAACAGCGCACGTACTGCATAGATCTCTTACTCCCACGCACGCAGCGCGCAGCCGTATTATGTCAACTACGTCCATACTTGATATCGGTGCCCGAGCGTAATGCCAGGCGCGTGCGTGGCAGCAGGGTTTGGGCTTGAGGGTTCTACCTGCATTAGCACGTTGAGTGGTCAACGTACTAATGCAGGTAGGGTCACGACTCACAAGTAAGGCGCCCCCGGTGGTGGTGGTTCCCTTGATCGCGACGTACAGATGCCTGACTGGATTGATACCTGGACAGATATCAGGATAGGTATGCGGTCGTTGCTTTTATTCATCGACAACAGAAAATGAAAAACATGTACCCATGTCTGGACGTATGAGTATGGACCAAATTCACAACAACGGCGCTGCGTGCTAGTGCCCCGATCAACCCACCAGCCGGCCGACAAACTCTACAGCTATTACAGCCGCACCACCCATGCAGGCGCACTGCAGGCACGGTGGCTGGTGTGGCGGGAATTCGGAATGCATTTCGCTCATGGGCGTCAGTGAGGCGAGCGCGCACGCGGAGGCAACCTGTGGGGAATGATGGTGTGGGGGGTCTTGAACTTTGAGCTCTTACGCATGTAGGGACACGTTGGACGCGTGCCATGCGGAGGCAAGCGTGCACACGCACTTGCTGACCTGCAATTCACCTGCATGCATGACGTCACGTGGGGCATGAATGATTGAATGCGCTCATGAGCATGCATGCACAGCATAGCCATTTGCACACAGCCACACACAACTGCAGGTTGCCGCCTGCTTGAACTGGCAAATTTGCCCGCTATTCCGACTACAGGGGAAGTAAGCGACTGCCAAGAGGAGCTTGGTCGTAAGCATGATCCAGCCTGCTCAGGCCGCTGCCGCGCGTGTGTACTTCCGGCTGCCGCGTGCGCATGCACACTTCATCGCACCCATATCTGCGCGACTGCGCGTGTGTGTGATCGTGTGCGTGCAGGGCGTCGCGGCTCTTCACGGACATGCCTGGCTGGCGGATGAGATCAACGCCTTCCTTCTGAGTGCCAACGTGAGTGCGATGGATCGTTTTCGTTTGGATCATTTGGATGGCTGCGGGTTGCGGGGCCATGCAAGCATGTGGGTGTCCAAGACCCTAAACCTTAGACCCTAAACCCTAAACCCTCCTGCCTGCCTGCTTACCCACCAGTGGTTAACCGCCTGCACTTCCTGCACGGATGCTAAGCCCTCAACACCCTGAACCTCAGGCTTGCCTGCTGCCTGTCCACCAATGGCTTTCCTACACGGAGTGAATGCAGTGTCAGCGGACGCACTAGACGCACTACTACCGCATCATTGTGTTGACGAACTAACGTTTGACGGGCTAAGGAGGCGGATGCACTCTCCATGTCGATGTGACGGAGACATGCAGCACTTGCATCTTGCTACTGTCTTGCATGCTTGCGTACCTTGCCAAGTTCAACCTGCAGAGTAGGCCTTGCGCCGCATATGGCTGCCGCGTTGATTGCAGCTGCGCATGTGCATAGATACGTACTGCTGCGTTGCGGCGGCGTACATGTTATTGTGTATAGGCAGTTAGGCTGGAGAGCCCCTTCTGGTCAAGGGGGAACAGGCGCTGGGGGCAGCGGTGGAGAGGGAAATGGCGGAGGAGAGGGCAGCGGTGGGGGAGGGGGAGAGTGGGTCCTCATCTGGGCGGAGAGTGGGTCCTCATCTGGGGGAGAGTGGGTCCTCACCTGGGGGGAGAGTGGGTCCTCATCTGAGGGGAGAGTGGGTCGTCATCTGGGGGGAGAGTGGGTCGTCATCTCCCCAGGTGGGGCACTGGCCGTTTTGCTGACACGCCAGGCACGCTCCTGATGTAACACAGTGCTCACATTATTACCTGCATTATTACGTATCAGTACAGAGCCTACTACTCATCAGCTACTCTCCAGTCTCCACTGCGCCTGCCTGTGCCTGTTGGCCAGCTCAGGGTTCAGCGATTCGCTCATTCAAGTGGGTTGCTTGATTAGCGCGTGGGTTCAGAATTGTTTGCTTCGCCTGGGGCCATGCAGTGTGTTGAGCAAATGTATGTGTGTACCTGACCACCAGCAGCGCATGCGCATGTCGTCCGGCACTCACCACTCTTGGCAGCCACTCTACTGGCTCGCTAGCTCTACTACAGTAATGTGGTACGAACAGGGTTTTGGGATACGGGTTCAGGGATCAAAAACAAATCAAGCTTTAGGGCGTCCGGGTGTTGCATCAGGGCGTGTATGAGGGGGGGGGGCCACGGAGCCACTACCATTGACATGCACTATGTTGCAGTGTTGCGATCTACGTTGTATGCGTCCGGTGTACATGACAGGGGGCAGTCATGAAATGGGAGCATTGCATCCTGCCCTTACGCCGGCCTGCTTCTGAAGCCATTTCCTAGCCTCTAACCATTCCCGTCCAAAACAAAACTGACGACGTTGACCGCCACACGTATAGCTGCACGTCCGGGTGAGGAGTGTCAGTGCAGCGCCCCAGGAGCCCTCGCACCAAGGCCGGTTGCCAACCAGCTTGAAAAAACACCGCCACAGCAATGCTGTGCGACGGGACTCTCAGGCTCTGAGTCCCATGCATGCATGCTCGGAGCACGATGCTCCTGAATTGATCGTATCTTGTTTTCCGGACGGGAAAGGTTACACGCGAGAGTGTTCATGCATAGATGCTCGTAGGCCTGAGCAGTGCAGACATGGAGGTACACACCAGTTAAGGCGTGTGTGCGTGCGCATGTGCGTGTGCGTGTGCATGTGCGTGTGCGTGTGTGCGTGTGCGTGTGTGCGTGTGTGCGAGCGCGTGCGTGTGCGCGCGAGCGCGTACGCAATAACAACAGGTGCAAGTAGCATTTCCCCAACGTTTTGGGCGGAGCAGGACGGAGCGATTTCTGCTGTGGTCTACGAATAATTCTAGGCAGGTCTGTGCCTCTGTCCCTGCAAACCATCTGGAGTGTGCTGTCTGTAATATTTTCCCGTAAGCTGTTGGACGGGCTGTAGAAGCTAGCCTGCCGTTTACCCAGCTGCCTGATGATGAGCAATTGACGTAAGAACTGCGTGCCTTACTTGCTCACCGCTAGACGACTGCACCTGAGCAGTGGATGGCAGTGGCAGCAGTACAGATCTTATAAAAAAGGGGCAGCTGCCCAGGCCCGTATTCCAAGGGGTTGTGACAAGGGCGCCTACGCACCGCGCCTGTGCACTGGGTGCATGCGAATGCGGTCAGCGGTGGTGACATTGAGCATGTGACTTGCCGCCCCCACCCCAATGCGGGCAGCATGGTGCATGTGGGTGACAGTGGTGACCTAGGAAAGAGCCGAAATCCTGGCTGTCCCCATGCTGGGTGGTGCACAAATTGTGGGTGAGATGCAAATTCCGGGTTATACCGAAATTCCCGGTGGCACTAAGTACGTCCGGGTGATAGAGACTATCCAGGTTCCTGATCATCGGGTTCATGTCCATCCGGCTGACACTGCTCACACTAGCCATCCGGGTGCCCTGCCCATCCGGCTGACATTGCCCGTCCGGCTGACAATCACCATCCGGGGGACAGTGCTCATCCGCGTGACAGTGCCATCCGGGTTCCTGCCCATCAGGGTGACACTCACCATCCGGGTGATGCCTCGGATGCGCCTACATGGCTCCATTTGGGTAGGCTGCTGCCTGTCCCCCATCAAAGCATGCTCGCGTATGTGGCCCATGCGCTCATCTCAGTCATGCGCTGGCTTTGGTGGCACCAACCGCCCGAGTGGGGCGCTGCAAGACTCGTGAGATTCGAGCGCATGGTGGTGCTCACGGCGGTGCTCTTGACACGTCTCCGTTTCAGTGTACTGCTGCGTGGCCCCCTATCAATCCATGCACGCGTATGTGGCCCATGCGATGACAACAGTCACGTGCTGGCTTCGGTGGCATCAGCAGCCACAGTCAAGGCCCTGACTGACTCGTGGGATTCGAATGCACATTGAGCGTGCGCATTGGTGCACTGGACACGTCTCCATTTGGGTGTGTTGCTGCCTGGCCCTCCATCAATCCATGCACACGTACTTGTCAGGCATGCTCACAGCAG